>JABFPK010002522.1:0-10060 GCA_022817445.1 Habroteleia sp. ZL-2020
GCGATAAAATGAAGTTTCGATAAAATGATTTTTCGATAAAATGATAGTGGCGATAAAATGAAGTTTCGATAAAATGATTTTTCGATAAAATGAAAATTCGATAAAATGATAGTGGCGATAAAATGAGAATTCGATAAAATGATAATGGCGATAAAATGAATTTTCGATAAAATGAAGTTTCGATAAAATGACTACCACCCATATTTATATATATAATTATATATCTTTTTTTAATTATATATCATTTTTGATAAAAGAATAATTTTCTTTAACATCTTTCTCTTTCAAAATCGATTTATCCTTTTTCGTGTAAAATATAAAACTATAAAATAATTAAAAAAAAATTGTCAATTTTTGAAAGCTATCCGAACTCAATTTATGTCATTTTTTCATGGTCCATAAATTTTTTTCTATTTATCATAAAAATATAATTTGTTTATAAATAATTCTTGGTACTAATTATACATAATTTATAAAATTTAATAATATACAATTAAAATTTATCATAACGCGTGCATACATCATATATACCCGCGTATTTTATAAAAAAATATAAATGTAACTTTATTTGTATATCTCACTCTTTTTACGGCATTAAAACCTTCCGTTGGTATACTACAAATATATTCACAGACGACTCTTCTTTCTATAGTCTTCTTATACTGTTTAAAGAAACAACCGAAAAGTATGAAAAGTTCACATCATTAAAAACGTGAATATTTTTTTAAAACTTGTAATTTGTTTAAAACATAAAAAAGTATTGTTTCCGTTATTTAAATATTATACATATTTTTTATCCATCATTATCTTTTTAAGGCGCCAATAAAATAATAAAATCTTGAATTTATTTTTTTGTAAAAAATGACAAAGAAATATTTTTTAAATCTGCTTACAACAACATTACTACATATTATATAAAGAGTGTAATAAATATATATCATGCAACTATTATTTACATTATATTTTTTAATAAATAAAGTAAATACTATTTTAATTTTATAAGAAAAAGTCTAAAACTTTCGAACTAATAATGTTTTCATAATTTCCAATAGATTTGCTAAGAAGACAAATGAATTTCATTGTAAAATAATTAAAAGAAAGCAAATAATAAATATGATTGGCGTTTTATTTTCTTAAATTTAATTTTCCTTTTAACGGTGCGTTGCAAGAACTATATTTGAAAAAGTTTCAAAACATGCTTTTTTTCTTATTTTAAAAATAATGTTATGCATTTTTTCAAAATTAAAATGAAAGGATGTAAAATTCTTCGAATTATTTCGCTCATTCTTTCAAGTATTGTTGGATTTCATGTGTGAGAAAGATACAATAATAATAGTTATTATTGTAATTCTTTTCATATAAAAGAAGAACTGTATATAATAACAATCTTATAATAATAATAATTTGTGTTATCATTACACTTTTTAATTTAATTACTTGTTTGCTTCACATATTATTGTGTTTACTTTTTAAAATCCATTTCACGTTAAAATTTGAAACAAGAACTATATAATAAAAGTTATAATGTAATATAATTTCAATTCAAGTATTCCTTTGTAATATTAGCGTAATATTTTAACATTAATAATCAAATGATATTTAAAAACAATCTCATATATCATTTGAATGAATATATGATATATGAATATATGAATCATGAAATGATATATGTTTAATTTTCTGAGAGAAATTTAAATAAATTAATGGATTCTGTTAAATACAATAATAATGTTATGATTGATATAATGTGTAAATTGAATTTTAATTTTGTCAAAGATTTAATCGTATTACATGATTCAATTGATTTGTTTAATCAAATCATAAAGAGAGGTAGGATTTTATTAAATTCTGTTTTTTACATATAGTTGTTCTCAGTATAAATATATATTTAATATTTGAAGAAATTCCATTTTTAATTTTAATCAAATGTAATTATAAGTGAATAAATTTAATGAATTTGAACAAATAATAATTGCCATTTGTTTAAATCATTTTATTACATGGTTTGTTAATTTATACATTATTTATACAATAAATGTAAATTGCATTAACGAATGCCGTAGAAAAAATTAATATTATTTATGAAAACATAAAATCGTTAAATAAAATTAATTTACGTTTATTACGAAGAACTAATATATTTAACATAAATTAATATAAAGTAATATGCAATTAACATAAACACTCCAGACGAAATGTGACAATATGCAATTTAATTTAAATTTAATTTTAATTAAAAGTAGATTTCATATTAATGTAATATTACACAAAGGGTATTTGTAATTACAGAAAAAGGTAAAAAATAATATAATACAATCTTGTCCGCAAAACTTATATATTCGTAAAATATTCCCCAGTGGAATGCAGACTTGAAGCGTTTACGAAACGTTTAACAAACTCTCTAGGAACGTTTATGACTCAAAAATAACGTTTTACAAACGTTTATTAAAGGTTGAAAGTTTCGATTTCGTTAAAGCAGACTTAAAATGTGGAAAGAGTGACTTATAATTTTGCAAAATCATATTATTTAAATAAATCCGCAAATCTAAAATAATAAATGAATAATGATCAAAGTCAACAATTTGGAAAGCAATTTTTGCAACGAGGTCGAACGTTCTGTTCTGTGCTTTTTCCGGAATTTAAATAATTATAATATTGTATTGATGAGAAACAAATGAAATAAAATCAATAACAATTCAAAGGAAAATGTATATTATTATATAGATCAAGATAAATCACGATCCTTTTAACATAAGAGCTTGATTCCTTGAAATTAAAAGAAGCTTTCAAATAACTATTTCAAAAATATAATTCAGAATATCCTTACGTGCAAAATTGTACAAAATGAAGCTTAAACATTGATTTGTTCACGTAATTTAACCATTAATATTAATTATGTATATAAGGCAGGGGTCCGAAAGTTGTTGCTACAGGTTTGGTCATGGCTTTAGGGGCGAAGGAGGCGGGGAGGTGCGCGCAGCGCACGCCGCCGCCGCGAGTACTACGAGCCGAGCGCCGACCTGTTCATCCGCGTTCCATTCACTAACACGATCGTACGCCAATAGCGTCTGTTGCGTTCTTTGTTCAACGACAGCGTGCTCTCTCGCTTTCCCACAGCTACGAGTACCGAGTGGCGTACTCGAAACTCCGTGGCTGCGATCGTGGAGGTGGCGGCGGTAGTGGTGGTAGCGGTGACGCGTGGACCGATGCGGGGTCTTTGTTTGGACGAGATATTACGCTTAGCCGAAAATATTTTGAGGGACGGGGAGGTTTATGCGCACAACAAACCATACATCCAGACGAGCCACTTTTCAATCATCGAATTACATTATCTTTTTAATTCTCTAAGATTGAATAAAAAATGCATTCACTTTTATTTATCATTTGTATATATATATATAAACAAATCGCAACGAATGCATTTATATCAATTAATTTAGAGGCAAATGGAATGAATGCAAATAAAAGTGTTTGTTTAATTAATTATATAATAAACAATTTTTAATTTTTTATAAGTATTTTTTAAAGAGTAATTTGCAAATGCAAAAATATTCTTTAGAACTTAATCCGATCTCACTTTTCTTTCTTTTTACTTTTAAATTATTTTTTCTTTATTTATTTCTTTGATTATACTTGATTTCTTATATAAATTATTTATCGATGAAAAATGAATATGAAATGTGTATTATTTAATACAGACTTTGGAAATATTTAATTTCTTATTAAACATATATGATGTTCATGGAGAATTTCTTAATAGATGCTCATCGTTTCTGATACATGTATGATAGGCTGATAGAAAATGATGGAGATGAAATTTATTATAATACATATAGAAATGTAATGAAGACGGGGAAAAATAAAAGTAAAAGTATATCCACATATAAATAGATAGATATATGTTAATTTAACTTTTAAGCATATGTTATTTTAACGTAAAGTGACGTAATGTAAGTTCGAACACAAAATTAACGTTAATGTAACATTAATAATGTTATTATAATAACATTATTTTAAAATTAAATTAACATTAAAATTATAAATTTGCAACGTTAAATTAACGTTATTATTATGCTTATATCCTATTAGGAAATAGTATAATTAAGAATAAAAATGTGTAAGTAGAACAATTGTAATTATGGAAGCAAGTTTGCATTCCTCCCATAATCAATATCAACCTTTACTCCAAAATTAGCATACTTTCTCCAAATGAAAATAAATTTAAAAAATTATATATATTCAGTTTAACTATAAGCAATCTGCCTAGTATAATTATTTTAATATACATAACAAATTAAAATAATTATGAAGGATACTCCGTGATCTAAATAGATTTGTTTTGTTTTCGATTTCGTATTAATATGTTAATACAAAATGATACAAAAAAACTATTTTACTTTTGAACTTTCAAAAAACAAAAATTAAATCCTTACAATCTCCTCTCGGATAGATCATGAGTGGTCATTCTGCAGTATCACTGAATTTGAAATTTGGGTGCGATAAAGTCGTGCGCTGTCTTTCTTCTTTTGGGTCTTTCCAGCAACTCGATCCCTTGATTTATTGTTTCCGTCCAGTTTGCAGCAACGCTGCAGAGTTTAGAGCCTCAAAGAATGTAAAAGCTTCCTCAATTTTACTGATTTTACTATAGTCGTATTTGCTTCAGCGTTGTGATTGGAATTCGCAGGATTTTTACTTTGCAGTGTCATACTGTATTTCCTGGATTTCTATTTGCCACTTTTGTAGTTTTTTCTCTTGGCTTATCTCTTTTCTTCGGTTGAGTCTATCATTGTACTAATTTTTGTTCTGACTTACTCCAATTTGGGAAGGTTACCCAAACTCAAATCAAGTCAAATCGCTCGTTAATTTAAAGCTTCTCTCAGAATGTGTTCGATATTGTCTTTTGCGTCGCTTTCTTCACCGCGATAAACATATCAATGATTTATCTCTTTTCTAATTATTTCGGATCATCTTTCCGAGCATCCTTCTGTTGTTCTGCATCTGAAATGAATATATAATTTATGTCTTATTTTCTTGATATAAAAAAAATATTTATGAATTTCATCCTTATTTCTGTATTTGTTATTTAAAGTGATTTAAGTGATTGAAGTGATAGTATACTAGATTTCCTACCTGTTTCTTTATAAAGACCGAGAACTTGCAATCTCTTTGACAAAATCAAATACGCACATCACTGTCGTGATTGGCTGAACGGTGAACATAACAAATTAGCCTTTATATTTTACCAGAAAAAATTACAAAATTATATCATTTAAATTTGGAATAAATTTATTCGCTATAAAAAATCATATTACTATGTATTATAATACGGTCCGTAACGTTTTAGTAACAAGTGAACAAAACGTATTGTTAAAACGAATATATTTTGTGAAAAGGGAAATCTCTCGAAGCGGGTACAACCTGCGAAACGGACAAAGGAGTTCGAGATGAACTCCCGATTGAACCTCAATCGGGATAACAATAATACAAATACATTGAAATTAATTATAAAATTAATTAAAATTAAAAAATTGCACATTAAAGTGTTCTTAGGAACAGTAAAATATCTGATTTTGTACATCAATGTAAATTTTTCATCGCACGATTGCTAAAAGTACGTTAGTATAATTTACAGTAATAAAGAAAAGATTAAGATAAAAGATAAACGGATTCTTCTACGAATATTTATTCCAATTTTGTTAAGAATTAACAATATATTCCGAAATATACAAAATCATATTACACAATTCATATGGCATATATCGTGAGAATAAAGCGTGGCAAATCACAAATTCTCTAATTAATCTCATAATAAGTTTTGTATTGTACTTGACAGCTTTAATAATAAATCTTTCTCCCTGACTATATACATAATATTCCATCGGGAAGACCTTTTTCTAATAGCCATTATTGCATCCAAGATTTATAACATAATATTTCGTTACTATTATTTAAAGTACCTTAAACAAATGAATGAATATTTCTTAATTCAACTTTAACTATACAACCGTTTTCAATCCAAAAGTTTGTATTATTACAATATATATGAAATTAAACAATTTATTAATAATTCAGATGCATTGATAAACAAAAAAAATCAATAATCTTTGACGACAATAAAGATTTACCACTCGTTTGCCTAAGATTTACAAGAATAAGTACAAAGCCATGCTTATTTTACTTACAGTTATTATTTTTATTACTAAAAGCAGTAATTACAAAATGGAGTTATAAATGTAACGATTCGTAATGTAATATTTTTTTGCCTTTAGAAAATTATTTTAAAGTAGGTAAATTATTAATACGCTGTTATCAATAAAAAGTATTTTTTAAGGCATTGGTTGAATTTATGATTTGTCTTATAAATTATAAACTTTCATATACGTAATGGATATCAGTTATTTCGTTGCAAAATTTGTATAAAATTATTACTTGTTAAATACATCCAACTGCAGCCTTAAAAATTAAATGTAAAAAATCGTTAAATATAGTCTCCAAAGTCACTTGAATCGCAATAAGCATTGTTTATCTTTTTTATAATCTTTATTTTATTGTAAGAGAAATCGACATAGAAAATATTACGAATTAATCAAAACACCAGTTATTTGCTATATTAATAGTGCCTGAAGAATCTAGTTCTAAAATAAAATTTGATTCAAGTCATAATAAGTTTCTTCAATGACTTGAAATGGTTCAGCGTCAACAAAAGAAATAATTATTTATATTTTTCATATACATCTTGACTAAGATAGTGATGCATCAAAATAGTGTTTAATACTGATATAACGCCACCATTACCATGATTAAAATCGATTAAAAGTAGCTAAGGAATATCTGTAATAAAAATAATTACATGCTATTCTTTTATATTTCAAGCAAAACATTATTCCATCTGAATATTCAAATATTCTTAAGTATATATGTATAAACATTGTTACGAAACAATCTGAAAGCGAACTACAAATCGCTTAAAAAGAAGTAAGGTACTAAAAGCTTGATATTACCTCTTCAAATATTAACAGTCTTTAAATCCAGAGATTTCCGGATTATAAACATTCAATTTCAGGTTTTTTGTTCGCTTCGCTAAGATTACACGATTAATATTCATAGAATTAAAAACGTTTGGTTTGCGATTAGTAGCATGGTAGAATTAATTGTACGATTAGAAAATATATATAATTTGATACATCGCTATGTTATTCAATTCTTCAACTACTCTATCTTCTAATATAATATAATTCATGAACGATAATAACTATATTTATATGTATGTACAAGTACATTAGTAGTTTCTTTTTATATTCTATATACTAAATGTTACAATATTTTAATATTTCATATACTGATTTGAAATGGTCATAAAAATCATCGCCAATATAAAAATATATACCCACGCGTGTTCGTTAATGCCGACGTGTGCGTATACGTTTTTACACGAATATAATATATACTTTCTCTTAAAATGCATTATTTTGTTTAAAAACGTGTTTCGTAGTAGTCTCCAAAACGATTATGTCACATCACTACTGATTACACGGAACATCACATTGACTTTGCTTGCAATAGCCAGCTAATATACTTTGTTTTTGAATGCAACATGTTTAAATCATTTTTATAACACATTATCTTTTCATATAAATTTTGGACCTTACGATACAATAGAATATCTATACAGTGTCAAATAATATCATTTTAATCATTTGTACTGCTTGTATACATTAAAAATATGTTTTTAATTTGTTCTAATTTACATATTTCACATTGAATTAGATACAAATAAATACAGTTCTTTAATTGTATGTATTCGTTGATTAGTATTTTCGGTAATAGAGAACCATATCAATTCTGTCATTTAAACATGTTGAATTCGTTATTGATTTGTTTATTAATCACATTTAGTTTACATAATGACACTCGACTGATTGAATACATTACTTAAAACGTAACGAAACTAGAAATTTTATAACGCGTTCGAAACAATTTAAATTCGCTTGTAATTTGAAATTCGATATTATAAAAATTAATTTATATTTCACAAATAATTATTAATTATAACAACAATATAATTGAAATTTAGAAAATTTGTTTTCCAAAAGAAAATATGTTTATTATACAATAAAAAGTTAATTTCGCTTGAATAAATTGAAAGATTTGATCTATGTATATATCTCTATCTTTATATATGTATATATATATAGAAATTAGTAAATCTTAAGTAAAAAAATATTACTTATTCAGTAATATCAACTACATTATAATTATTTGTGGTGTATAACCCTTGCTCGATTGCTTAACAAAGTGCGTTGTATCTTTACAATCAATTCTTTACAATATGTAATAACAAAACCGAAAGATGATTAAACAAGGGACTGATATATATCATTAGTAACAGCGTAAAATCGTTAATACTCGGTGCAACGAAGCAACACCTACTACAGCAATCATGACTTTAATTCTTCTTGAACGCGTTGCATGTGGTACAATATTTAAACTAACGCTTTACATGTTCATTAAATGAAATAACAACAATGTAATTCAAAAGATCGACATCGTGTGCAATTTTATAATTATTTATGATCTAAATTCTATTATTTGATTTCTGTAATATTTTAACATTAAATTAAACATTTAACTTGTGAAAAGAACCATGAATAACGTTGCAATTCCCAATATATTACCCTGACAGTGTTCAAAATCGACTTAAATTATGCGCCTGTGAACTCAGCTGAGACTGTCTTAAATGAACTGACAAATTTATTTAGCATGATACGACTAAGTCAGCGTTGAATGCAAATGGTACCTTATGACAAAGATTAGTAAAGCACTTAGTATCCTAGAAATGTATAACATCATTTGCTACCTACAACGATAAATAATATACTTGATATATGTATTTACATACACTTGAAACTTCTATTCCTTGAAAATGATTCGAAAAACAACAAATAGCAAAATAACAAAAAATTCATTAATAACTAAATCAAAGTCGAAACAAAATTGAACTTAATTTCTTCAAAATAGAAGTTTGTAGTGTGACTGAAAAATGCTGTGTTATGAGAGCTTGCGCTCAAAAATGTGCATTTTGAGTCGCGAGAAGGTTCAATGGATCCTTGTTGGCGTCAGATTTTACTGAATGACGGGATTTAATCGATGACTCCGTCGACGCTGGTGAGATACTCGTGGAACGGGAGCGGTTTCTCCGATGCCACTGAGAATATCAGTTAGTCATCTGATAAATGCTTTTTTGTAACTTTTGTTGCGTGCTCTGCAAGTTAGATGAAACAAAGAACAAAGATAGTTGGTAAGTTTATCGCACTGATTTCGCGGATTGGCTAATGCAAGGACGTCTTCAACCAACAATGACAGGCATGAACGTATTTGCATCAGCAACCTGCGCGAAATGCTAAATAAGGATCCGTGCGAGTACAAAAATTATCTTTTTACTTTATTGTTTAAAAAACGTGTGTGGAATCGCATTACTTCTACAAAATGTCGTGCACGTGTCACATGCTCGACAACGCTATAACTAAAAGTAAAAAGCAATTGTTTAATTTGTCAAACCACATCGATATGTTACAATTGACACAATTATATTACTGATTCGTATATGACTACTGTAATATATATCTGTAATCAGAACATTTTCAACGAAAACTTTCACGTTATTATTAAAAAAATTATGTTTGTTAATAATTATTATTAACAAGCATAATCTTATTCCTGAAATTGATTTAGAAATCATGTCATATGATTATACATTTAAATTTAATAATATATAATTTTAAATTGTCTCAGTAAAACTATATACAAAATAGCTTTTTTTAAGATAAATACCAAATTGATCAAGTATAATATTTTTTAATCATGTAGAAAACATATTACAATAAAAATAAGTATATATTTCACTGAAATGAATTGTACTTGAATTTTTAGTTAATTAATTAATCATAATATACATGTAACCGAATAAATTTTATTTTATAATTAACCCTTCTTTGCATGATGATGGAAATTTCCATCATAATATTTAGTCAACAAAAAAAGGTACTCAAAACCCTTGTAC
>JABFPK010002524.1:0-10056 GCA_022817445.1 Habroteleia sp. ZL-2020
AAAGTCTGGGGAGTATGGGCAACCAGATTTTAATAGTCTGGCAGGAGTATGGGCGACCAGATTTCATTAGTCTGGCAGGAGTATGGGCGGCCAGACTAAAGACAGTCTGGAACTCGATCATGATCCACATTTAGCCAGACTTTGTGTCCAGACTTAACCAGACTTTTACCAGACTTTCGCCAGACTTATCCAGACTTTCGCCAGACTTTTACCAGACTACTTTTTTCTACGCGGGTGGTTACAAATTTCCAAGTTCCTTTTAGATATTTTTCAAGTCAAATTTTACCACAAAATCATATGGCAATAAAATGAATTGAAATTTACAAAACGCAACCAAATGCATTTCGCCCGAGATTTTTCTCATGTGTAAACAAATTAAATGCAACGGCGTTTTTCCCGATCGCATTTTGGCGCGCATAAAGAAGACGGAAACGGAGTTGCCTTGAGGGATGTTCGAACTCGAGTAACGCCGGAATCAATGCAAGATTTGCAACATTCTTACGTCGCTCTCCGAACTTATAAAAAATGTATTATACTGAATTTACAATGGGTACACGAATCTATCGTAATATTACAGTTTCTATATGAAGAATAAGTTTGAAAGTATATTGTACATTACAAAGTACTACTTTCAACTCTCTTCATGAACAATGAAAATTGAAAATCAGTCGACTCAATATTGTTTAATTTAAAATCAAATATGTTTTTTGTTCTTTGTCGAGAAATTGAAATGTTCTCCAGTTCAAACATTTTTATTTAAATCCCTGAATTCATTTTTATGTGAATATTTATGATATTTCAATTCTGACGAAAAATAATGTATTCATTGTACTAATATAAAATTGAGTAAAAGCGAAAATTTTAAGTTTTTACATTAATTTGATCGTTTTCAATGCTATTTTATTATTTAACAATTCGCCGGTAATGCTATACAATTTTATTAACATTGCATGTATTGAATTTATTTTTGTTTAAATTCAACGTGTTTATTGTTCCAGCGAGTAAATTTCCAATATAATATTAATGTTGTTTAAATGAAGTTACGTGTGCGCCTTAGTAAGTAAGGCTCTGTATACACTAATGCATCGACTTGCTACTCAATCTACTTAAAATTAAACTTCGGGGTATGGTTCGAATGCATCACAGTAGATACAATCAGTGTATAATCAGACACGTGAACTTGCTGTCTAAAACCATTAGCTCCCTAACTTCCCGCATAATGCAATTTCGATGCGACTTTTCTATGCTCTCATTAAGCCAAAAATGCATTTTACTTTCGAACGGACTTTTTTTAATAATCAATTTGCTGTTCAAAAATTTCAAACATAATAATTTTAAATGTCACGTGAGTATAAAATATAAAGTAATTAGCGTTTCATTTTCAGATTCTATTTAAAACATTCACGGAAAATAATAAAATTATATTATATAATAATGTTATAATATTATCGAGGAATATTATAATAATTAACGAGGAAAGGAGTAATTTTTCAACATCGGTTGTTAAATTATGAAGTAAAAATATGAATAATACAAAATTTCATTGGAAATAATTAATGTATCAAAAATAATATAATTTATAATAGTATCTACTTTATTTATAATTTAAAAACTGAGGTAAGTTTTGTGGTTATATGAAATGTATTTTTTTGTAGAAATAAATTATATTTTTCTTAAATTTAAATCCTGAATATCTGATTTCAATAATATCACATAATTAATGAACATAAATAATCATAAAATCGTTGATAATTTTCTATTTAATATTTATATTCATGGTATTTTATTATTTTTTTTTTCTTTCGAATTCTATATATATGTATAATGCTGCATTAGATATGAAAAAGAAACCCATGCGCATAACGAAACGAAAAAACTTTTCGATTAAGACAATTGCCTTGCAAAATCCAAGTGAGCAAAAAAGGTGGAACAAAGTTATTGAAAAAAAGAAAGATAAAGAATTTCTTCGGAAACGACGAGAGTAGCAGCTTAGAAAACTTTTGATGAAAAAGTTGTTGCATCGTTAGGTATTGAGGAGGTTAAAGTTGCGATGAAAAGTCGAACCATCGGAATACTGTAAAATACTATCTGTAAACGGGAAAAAATAAAAATAATCTTAAAATAATGCAGACATGGAATAACGTCGGATCTTGCAATGAAAAAAGCTATTTATACCGTCAATATAGAAACATAACTTTAATAGATAATCAATATTGGCTGATGAGTGATGCAGAATTTATTCAAGTTAGGTCAACGTTTTTACACGCGCGCCCATATATATAGTTGGCATATTAAAAACAATTTTTTATTATAGAATCATTAAAAATATTTAAAGATATTGTCGATAATTATCAATAATTCCAACTAAAACGTAATAAGATTAATTACTTCCGTTCAATGTAAAAGTGGAAAATGTTTAAATTAATATTTAAATTTCGACCAAACAAAATTATTTTCACTTAGTTTATATTATTTTGGTTATAGATTTTATTTCTTTGTTTTTTATGACAAAAACACATTGTAAAAGAACAATTCGTTTTTAGTAAAAAATGTGTCAAAGTTGTTTTTCGAGATGCTTTTTTTTTATTTTTCATTGCTTACTTGTACAAAATATATTGATAGTTGATGAATGAGATTTTTCCCTTTTGTCCTTTTCAGCCTTTTGCTTTCGCTTTTCAATAAACGTCGATAGTTTATAATTCAAACAACGTAGGTCGTTTAAGCGAGAAATTATATGCACACACGCACACACCTGCGCGCATTTATATATACATATATGACAAGGATACAAATAACAATAATTTTATACAGTGTTCGGTGATACCACATGTTGACATCTATGTACAAGTAACTAAGCATGGCATCGAAGTTCTATCCCAACTTCGCAAATATGCGGTCAGTGTGTGCAGAAGCTTCACATCCTGTTACGTAGAAGAGAACAAACAGAGGCTGAACTGTGCATAGAAACTGTTTAAACGTTGCATTGACAGGCATAATTTCTGTGACTCGTATATAGACGAAAGGTTTCTGCTTCGATCATATTGCACACTGTGCTTGAAAGTATAGTTGAAATTATTATTCGTAGCGACGACCACCGAGCGACATTTAAATTCAAAATATTAATTTTTAAAATGATATAAAACCAATATTTTGGTTTTATATAGGAGCAATTTATTCGTTACTTATATTCTTAATAAAAATGAACATTTTAAAATTTAAAAAAAAACGCTAATAAATTACTTATTTTTTTCTATAGAATTTAAATCAATAAAAAATGGGGTGGGATGAGGTTGTGTATATTTCATTGGATAAGTATTCTAAAAATAGTCAACACATATTTTTTGCTTTTCAATTCCATATGTATTTTTCGAGATTTTTTTCTTATCCTATATACTTTTGATTGATTGGTATTAGTTGTATTTCAATTAAATTAATTTCTAATGAATAGTTACTCACAGTTATTATTTCTTTTATCATAGTTTATGAATTATTATGATTTGTACCTGTATATGGATAATTTTTTTTTTTAAAAATATTTTATTTTTTAAATTTTTTATCATGGGTAAGAGCTTTTGAACAAATTACATTTGTAGTCATGCAATGAAATTTCTTATAGAACAGCTTTCTCTCTCTGTCTGTCTGTTTCTCTCTCTGTTCCTCGATCTATCTCTTATCATGGCTCTTCATTTTTATGTATCCCACTAAAAACCTAATCCATTCATTTGCATCGCAATCGGAAGGACGTCTGAATGCTAACACACACTTTTATTTGATTTCTTGTCGTCGTTCACTTTATCTTGTAAACATGCAGTGCGTAATTTGCTGTTAGCAAAATTGTCGTGAATATTCCGTCGTCAAATATCTAAGGAAAACACGAAAGTTCGTGTCGTAGGTTACGAACTCTGAGAAACGATTTGGATCTTTATTACGCAGAGTGCTTGTGCTTCTTCGAAAAAAAACAGTTATTATGATTCTTATGTAAATGTTAAAGTTGGTATTCGAATGATTAATCTTTAATATTAAATACCTCGATATTAACCCAAGGGCATTGTGTATTAAAAAAGTGAATAACTGTTTACAATTTTTTTTGTAAAAACTAATAATAAGGATAAAATAAAAATTGAAGTGATATGAAAAATGTAATAATTTTAATTTTAAAATGAGTTCATTTTTAATGTGTTTGCTAACAACAAATTTACATTTAATGTGGAGAAATACTTCCAATTTTCTTTCAAAATTTTTTTAGAAAAAGATAATATAAAAATAAATCTAAAATGTGCGAATAGAGAGATATATAAGACATATATGACACATATATATTCATTTTTAAATGGGAATATGTTTATAGTGTCCTATAATTATAAAATAATCTTATTTTATCCACTTACAAATTGGGTCTATTTACATTGTATCTTGTCATCAAATAACACCTAGAAATGTCTCGAGAAGTAATACCAATCTCTCATTTGGACTGGTTTTTACTCCAATAATTAAATTGTCATGTATCGAGATTCGGGCATTTATTTGATGTCGAAAATAATAAGGCGCATGAATTCGGTGACAGCTTTGGCGTAAAGAATTTGAGCGATGTAATTTGACGTAACGAAATAATGGACGCAGATTTATGTAGCACGTAGTTAGACATGACATTTGCGACATATGGTCGAGCCATTAATAATTTTACTACGAACCATACTCTGATATATGAGCGACTGAGGTAATGAAAATTGTCATTTTTTTGGTCATGCCTCCGAGACAAAGATAATTGCGCGTTAGTCAGATTTGCTATGCTTTTACGAGCTTTTTTTATGAACAAATTATTGTGCAACATTTGATATCAATGCGCGGTAACGTTGATTTTTATAATATAGATTGTAAAAAGTAAGATCCATGCTACTTGTTTTACAGTGTTCAGCGTTGTTTTTTATCACCCCGTTTCGTAAAAACCAGGTCATCTAATCACATAAATCATTGACTATAAACTAGTTACAACTATAATAATTGTAATTACAAATAAATAAATAATAAATAATTAATTTATTTCTTAGTACTCATAGGATCTAATATCAAAATTACAAAAATGAAACAGATAAGTAACATAGGATGAAGAGATAAAATTAAAATACAATTCTCATTTGTAGTAGTAATAAATAATAATGACATTAGTTTCCGCAATTGTAGATATCAAAGCAAGGTTAAGTTCGTAGCTCGACACTGTGATTAAAGACTCGTAGTCGGGCGTAGTCGAAAGAAAGTATTAATCTGGGAAAAGAGATTCGACAAATGTGACACCTGCAAACGCAAACGCGACGTTATCAACAACGCCGACCCACCAAGGCGCTTTGCACGTTAGCGTGTACGCACGCGTGTTCATTTACGCTAATATGTATGCAAGAGCGTCCACCTTCGAGCCAAGAACATAAATCTTTGGTAATGTCGTTTGTAGTAATGAGATCCACAACTCGAATGTTCAGAGAAGTGTGCATGCTCGTGTACAACGTCACGTGCACGCACGAATACTCGGCTGCACGCGCACACGGACACACGGCTACATATATGTGCACATACGCTATACATACATAAACAGAGCTTTTGATATATGTGTATAAACAAATGCGCGCCGCGTGACGAGGATACATACAAGCATGCATATGCAAACGTTCGCATATATGTATATGCATGTTTATGTAAATAAATGCTCGTGGAGGGGAGAAAAAAGTGGACAACGCGCGGCAAGATGAATTTATGAACTTTACGATCAATTTCACCCGGGCATTACGCGCGGCATGGAAATTAGAGCAAATTGTAAATATTTTTGCATACATTATTCGGCTCATGCCGCGTATTATATTCGGGATTTATGCCCGGCACAAAGCGTCACGCTCTCTGTCACGTCGCGCGCCATAAACAGGGGTTAATTTCACGTGCATACAGTTTTCATCAATTTGCCGAACGAAAAGTCCGAGGGAATTCGAAATCGAGGATTATTTTCACGGCTTTCGCATTGTTTACGACACTCGCGGAGCCAATGATTTGCAAAACTCTGTTACCAATTTATGGCACGAAAACGGTATTGTAGTTTGATCTTTTTCTTATGTTTAGGTTGTTTGTTTGAATGTGGAAAAAGGTGGTTTAAATAAATAGAGGGGGCAGTATTTCACTCACCGATTCAGACGTATCGTGCTTCTCGTTTCTCGAACCATAAGCGCTCTTTCCCAAAAATGAACAGCTTCTGGCAATATTGTGTTCTGAAAACAGAATTTCATTGATGATGAATGAAATAATGAATCGTATGTAGCGTATTATATGAATATTAATTTGAGATGAAACAAAGGAATGGCAAAGGAAAGGCCATATTATAAATTAAAGTCTATCTATGTTGAATTATTAACTAAGCATGTTAGCAATTATTCTATTTTATAGCTGCTTTGCAAGTCAGTGAATGATTCAATTATAAAATGGTTTTCAATTCTGGTGGACTTCAATGCATGTACACGATTATTCTATCATGCGTAAACTACTGACAGGAAAATATTTCCGTAGAATTTCATTAGAAATTTTAATATATCGTGGCGGTTTTGCCGGAAGAAAATGTCGTGGATTTTTGTAGATTAGATACAAGAGGCGAAAAGAAATGAATTTATTCATTATCAAATAATTCATTGGTGCCAAATGAGTTAAAAATTTTACATTTAAGTTTGCCACAATTAATAGTTTTTTTTCGTAGGTAATTTTTTCTTCGAAATCTGTAGCTATCAAGGCTATGCCTAAGCTTTATCTGAAATAGAAAAATATCAAAAAAAAAAAATAATATCATTCCGAACTTATTAGTATTCGATGCGTACATTTTTATATCATTAGATTCTGTAATTTAATTATAATAATATAATGATGAATATTTCATTACTACAGACTTCATTAGTTTTTATTAGTTTTTATATTTATATACAGGGTGTCTTAACAATCGGGACATCGTACAATTTATTGGCAAATATACATATGTAGGATCGAAAAATAAAAAAAGATATTCAATATTTTTAAAAAATCTATTCATGGACGTCATACTCTATTCTGCCTCAACTCCTGAAGGTGGGGAGGGGCAACTTTGAAATCTTAAATGGCAACTTCACTTTTTATTGCAGATTCGGATTTTACGCCACTATATTCGTAGGATTGATTTAATAAATGTTCTTTTTTATTAATAATTTCAAAAGTTTAAAACATTTGTAGTTTTCAAAAATTATATTCAATCCAAAATCAACATTAAATTAAAAATTATAGAAAAAGTTAGAATTTTTATTGTGAAATTTAAAAATGGCCCCTTGCCCCAGACCTTAATATTCAATATAAAAAAAAAACTTTTTGAACATGTATTTTTTTATTTTTCAATCCGATGTGTATTTATCGTGTTCAGACTTTTGAAATACCCTATATATTTATGATGCAAGTACGTATCTTTAGATTATCAATTATGCGTATATTAAAATAAATATGTTTTGCCTTATTAAAGATTATTTGATTAAATACAAACAAATCATAGTTGTTTGGAAAACAACTACATCTCCATTATTCATTACGAGAAATTGAGTACGAGTACATATATCGGAATAGTTTTAAGAGACGATCACATCCGGGAGTGGACTTTTGGAATAAATCCTTGTTGAAAGTCCATTACCGTTTATTTTTCAGGAATAAGTTTTTGGCTATTTCCCAGTGAGGACGTGCTTTTCCTGTGCACCAATGTCTTGTCGAAGCTAATGGCTAGAAGAAATAAACGTACGTTCGAGAGATCTTTTCTATTTCGACGAATTCGAATAAGAGATACGAAATAATTGCTTTAATTGACTGAATAACTAATAGCATTGAAGAGACCATTTTTTGGCGATCGAAGTTGTTCGCCATCTTAAAAATAGAAAACATTTATTTGAACAAAATTGCGAAGCTTGTACGCATCCAACTTTCGCGATAACTAATAGCGCAATTTGTTGGATTTATTTTCTATTGACTGAAGTCTTTTGATTTTGTGTTAAACAAGAGTTGTTTAACGTAACTTGTCATAGGAATGTGCGCTACAGCGTGATTGCATATTAAAGTGGTGCGATAAGAGAATGTTTAGATGTATTTTGTGAGCCGTGACGCACGATTTCTACGACGAATAAATCGATGCTATTGACGCCGCGCGCAAGAAAACAAGAAAGAAATATCGCCGCTATAAAATCATATTTTGCTTTTCAAAGCTCCGGGGATGTTTTCGCACTTTTCAAATCGTAACATATTTTTCTGAATAATTATGCAATGCACGCTTTGACCTATATTTCTCGTTTTCTTTAAATTATATGTATATAAATTATAGATTGCAAGTTATACACTCAGAGAAAAAAAAAGTATTTTATATTGTAATATTTTTTTTATTTAATTATTTTATTTATTCATTTAACATAACATTTTTTTATATTTTTAATAGCATTTAAATAAAAATATAATTTTCAGTAATAATTATTGATGATTATACATAATATTATAGTGTAATGTAATAATTTCTATAGTGTAAAATAATACAATTAAAATTAACAAATTAAATTACAATTAAATAACAAAATATATGATTTTAATTATAAACATATTTCATTAATACATTTACGTATGACAGGACACATGCCATTTTCCTATGTAAATGAATGGATAATAATGCAAGAATGCATTTTTTATTATTTCATTAGATATATATTTAATTACAAAAATATATTTTAAAAAATAAGTTAAATTATTAAATAAATAAATAAATGAGGATAGAATTTTGTTTTAAATTATTTACATATTTGATGATGCAAATCAAAAACTGTCACAATGAAATAAATTAAATTCGAAAAACTACTTTATTCGACTTCGACTTCAGGTGGTATTCTCGACAGGAATACCACCTGAAGTCAACATTAAATATAGCTAGACTTGAAAATTCACCATACAAAAATGGTTACAGATATCATGCAAAATAGTGACTGTAACCATACAAAAGGTTAATATAACCATTATTATGGTTATATCATAACTATTTGCATTTTAGCTATATAGAGATATACTCAATGTACTGAAAAAATCATATTTCAATTCGTGTAAAAACTAAAGGACAAAAATTATTAACAATTTAATAAAATCTTGTTTTTCTGCAAAATATTATTTTAAATTTTTTTAAATTTAAATTTGTAAAATGTATTCTATTATTCTCTGTTATAAAATATTGGACACCATGTCATATTATTATTTAATTAAGCGTATAATTATTGTTTTATTTTTCGATGATTATTTATTCGGCGAACGCTTGGAGACGAATTTTTGTGATGCGCATTCCCTTCATGAAGTTAATTTAACCTCTTCCATCTGATTACTACTCTTCATTTTCCTGTCTATTTTCAGAGCGCGCACTCTTGTACATTTATCACTACGGTGCGACGGTATATCTGTTATCACAATATTGCGCGTCACCCGCAGCGTCTTATCAGCCATTCGCGAAATTCCCTCTCATTTTCTTTCCATGTATCCATTCCTTACATGCAGTTTAGTAGTATGCATTAGTATTTCAACTCGGAAAAAATATTTCATATATTGTATAATTTTTGGCGTTCCTATATAAAAATGAACATATGTGTGCCATATATGTGATATATATGTTGACATATATAAATTATTACAAGGATTAAACGCGCTTGTTTTTTAATTAATATTTCCTTTGCTTCAAACTGTTCTTTTTATCGGTTATTTATGAATTCACGAGCAATTTTATTTGTTGAATAATTTGATAATATGTTTGACGAGAGTTATATATATATATATATATATATATATATATATATATATATAAATTGTAAATAAATTATATATATATATATATATATATATATATATAAAAATTGAAAAAAAAATATATATATATATATATATATATATATATATATATATATATAAAAAAAATATATATAGAGTGTTACAAAAAATAGCGTAATACAACAAAATTATTAATATACAATCTACACAGATAAACGCGAAGTAACAACTGTG
>JABFPK010002525.1:0-10052 GCA_022817445.1 Habroteleia sp. ZL-2020
AAATACCAATCGTGCGCGAATTCTCGCGAGCTTCGATTTCTGTGTAATACGTTTCAAATATAGAATACTTGAACTGTTAGAGTTATACGTATTTTGTTCTTCTAACCAAAATTATGACCATGATTATATTCAAGAATCTCAGCCAGATCGTTGGTTTTGCTAGAGTGAAATAATGTACAATAATATACAAATTGCAAAAAATTATAATTAATATATATACAATTATATATAAAATATGTATAAGTATTTATATTAAAAATATTATTTTAAAAAACATTATAATGTATATTTATATTTTTTTCACAAGTAAAATAAATATGTTGCTAAAACAATAATTTGTTCCTAATATATATATATATATATATATATATATATATATATATATATAAAAGGATGAGTTTAAAGGGGGTATTATAAAATTATCCGTTTATTATTATACGTCGCAACTTTGAGTAAATTATTTTTGCCCCAAATTTGCGCGCGATAATGGATAACGACACGGGAGCGCGCGTCAAACTTCTTTCCTATAAAGTAAAGAAATCGGTTGACATCGCGCAGCATTCTAAGCAGCCTTGATACTAATATCTTATTAGTGTGAGCAAATTTCATCGTTCGTCAGAACAATTGCATTAGATAGCAAATTTCATTGAAGCTGTCTCGAAGGCAGAACGCTGTCGACTCGCCTGCCGTTCTTGCCCGAATCTTCGCTAATAAACGCGCGTGCATTATTACGGCGCAGTCCGCGAATATATAGCCAGCGGCTACGTGCTTTCTACGTGCGTTGTTGTTATAGCCCGCGGCAACGGTATGCAAATTAATGGTGACGCGGTTTAATTCGGCAATAAATAGGGGGTCACCCTTGCCGCAGCAAACGGGCCATCACTCACTTAAGCTCCTTTTTGTCCTGCCTGTATCCTGGGAAAGCTTCAGATTTATTTGACGCGTTTCGACAATATTTATAGGTCCGGTTGCACACATGCGACATCGGCCACGCAATTCGACGAAACCGTTCACCGGTTACAGAACGAGGAAGAACGAATGAGATCGCGTCTTGTAATCACTCGATCAAGAACCTTCTATTCCTTCGAAACGGACAGGAATTTAATACAAAAGAACGACGATATATTACATATACTTACGACACAAGTTCTCTGTGTTTAGAAACATCATATATTTAGTTATATTAAATTTATTTAACTTATTTCCCGTCATTTATACATTATTTCCAAAAATGGTGTTTCTAGTACATGAAAGATAGGGGTTTTAAACAAAATTTCTCTCCGACTACGCCAACAGGTATGTCCATCAGAAAGTTCATATTTTAAATTGAAAAATGATATTATTAATTATATATATTAAAAATTTATTAAATTAATTATATATTAAAAAATAAAAAAAAAAATGTATTGCAAAATGTTCTTGATATGAATGTGAACATGAATCCACAAAAGTATCATGGAAGAGTCGATTTAAATGTTGGGAAAAATGGCTTAATAATATACATTTCTTCACTTCACATTCTTTTATTGAGTTTCGTTATAATTTGTTTATTTACAAAGAATTGTCGTAATTGAGACGTCTGTTTGTGTAGGAAGCAAAAATAAATAGTGAAAGGGGCAAGTTGCTCACAGCTCTGTTTTGCTCGCGGTACTACGAACGGAACATTTATGAATATAGGATCATACAAGCGGCTCCGAAAAAGTTTTATTCAAGGAAAAGCGCTCGAAATAAATAAGCTGGTATCGTTAAATAAATATAATGCAACATCGTTGGCCGCTTCGAAAGTCTCCCTAGCGCATCGTTATTAGAGAAGCCGTTAGTTCGGTGCGGTCTGCTAATCCGGCGTAAGAGAAAGAGTTTGAGCGGGGGCAGGGAGGGGGGCAAAGGGTAGAAAGGAAAGAGGTCGGAAGAAGGATAAAAAAAGAGGAGCGAAAGACGAAATTTATCGTTAAAAAGAAAAGGGGGCCACGAGTATAAATCTCTGGTATTATAATGGGATCTGTCTATTATTAAAGAATGAGTGATTTAAGGGAGGGGTGGAGCTCGACCGTACTTCGGTCTCGTCGAAATGGGTGGAGAACGAGAAGATCGTGAATTTGATCGGCAATTCCGCAGACTGTGAGCTTTGACTTTCATCGTCGACATGATTTTGTAATCGGAATTCCCTTCGGTTAATGGCAGAGCTTTTTTCTCCAAAACCAAATACCCCCTACAGCAAGTTGTCGGTATCGCTGATTTGAAAAATATGCCTCTCTTGTTCATATTCTCCTCTCTCAATCAAAAATGTAGATTTAATATTTTGAACAAAAAATTTCTTGAAATTAAATGAAGAATAATGAAGTTACTTGTTTCTGTCGGAACATTCCCTGGCAAGAAATTAGGCAAGCTTTACTGCCCTCTACTGATCATGGCGAAATTTGTTAAACCGGCATTTATGAGCACGCGGTCGGTTAAATCGATACGCGAAGTTGCATCGATGACAATTTAAAGCGCAGAAAGAGAATTAAATGACTCGAGAGCGATTTCATTAACCCTCTTGCTGGTGAATTTAATTTTGTCGCATAAACAAGGGTGGTTGTCACGCGGACGGCTCGATCGTAAAACCAATGAAAAACCTTGGCGATAAAAAGCTGTGCTGTTTTTTCGCATTCATTCACCGAGGTCGTCAGCGGACCGAAACGAAATGGTCATTAATGAATTCATTAGCAGTGAATTCGGACATTTTTGCATTTGGCAATGCTTGCCGTAATCATAAATCGTCGATATCATCGACGTGCGTTGCTTGCGATTATAAATGCGTCCGACAATAATAGCAGTCCGGAAACTGTTACGCCGACTTTCACTTAGAACGATTTTGATGCGCTTTTCGCAAACGTGATGTACGATAAAAGGGCGAATCACTGAGGGTTGCCGGTTCCGTGCGTCCATCCTTCGCGCTGTCGTTTCTGTCTAGGTCCAGTGGGATATTTACGATTGACCGACTCATTGCCGCGGCAAGTTGAGCGAGCGGTCGCCACAAATCACGACTCGAAAGCTGGCCTTTCTCCGCTCTGGGAAACGCCAAGCATTTTTCTCTAGCGGGAATAACTTTGACTTATTGGTGACAGCGCGAGCGGCCGAGGGGAGGACGCAAAGATGGAAGGGCACCGCAGTCGAGGGGCCATTTGTTGTGTGAAATCGCGTGTACACCCTATTTTGCGATTCGAGTTAACAGCATCCCGATTATGGTGCCGATTCCAAGGTCATCAGACTCGATCGATAATCTAGTGGACAAAATAGCCACGCTGGACGAAATTCAGCGTGCGATAAAAATAAACCATATTATCGCGAGTCTTGGGTTGTGAATGCTGCAAGGGACACGGGTTTCGGGGAGTTGCGAGTACGCTTTTGAATGTCAGCTGCTGCCAATAAATAACGTCGTGCGCTGACGTACGAGCAGCGACGAGTCATCTATCCTGCCGGTAAATCAGCCTCTGATTTTTCACGCCGCACTTGGTGTATAAATTCTCACTCGTTCCGTGTAGCGCCAGATCGCTGATCAAATTTCCACTGGGAACGTTAGGGAATCGCCCGAAAGAAGCCCGATTACTCTTACTTCTTTTTTCCTCTTTTCGAGAAGCGTTTGGTTACGCGTGGGAATGGCCACCGATTGATTGCCCGAGCGCAGTCCATTTTCTGAACCCATTGGCGCAAATTTTGACCCATCTTTTGGACTTGTTCTGCGTAAATCACTTCGTAACGTTTAAAAGTTAAAGAAAAAACATAGTTATTTGGGTTGCAAGATTGATGAACCCGTAACTCGCGAACTCGTAGTTACCAGTCCCTGAACATAATGGCCGATAACTCGTTACTTAATTCAAGCGTCGTTATAAAATATATTTGTCAAAATCACGTAGCGACCTCATTGCTCACGAGACGCAGACTTTCGGGAGCGCGCCGCGGACAAGAATAGCAGCGTCTATAAGTGCGTTGATAGCAGAATCGGCCTCGTCCGCTCGATGTCGCTGTCGCATAAATCACGCCCGTTACGGTGTCTTCTGGTGGCGGCGTCGGCCTCGCTCGTCACACCAGAGTTCTTGTCGCGCCTTAATAACTCGGCGTCTGAACCCGCACCCGACTCTGGCGAACCACCCGTTCCAACCCTCCCCCGGTCTCGTAGTCGTCGTCCTCGCTACAAATCCTGATTATACTCTGCAACTGACGTTATACGGTATAGTATAGGGGTGCGATGCCGGCTTCAAGTCTGGTTTTTGTTGCCCCAGCTTCTGCCCTCCTCCGCCTTCGAGCCGTTATCCCTCTTTCCGCCTCCTACATCGGTACGGTACACAATCCCCGACTATTCCAAAGCTTTGCACTCACTTTTCCATCCCTCCCTCTCTCAACAACAGCGACCGCTCCTCCAACGTAACCCAACGGTCGCTGTTCTCATCTTCGCGACTGATAGCTTGGACCGCGTAAATCAATTTTCAATTACGGCTGCAGTTTATGTATAGCACGCGCCAGTGCCTCCGTACTCCGTGGTAGTAAGCAGATTCTACTTCGGGTTGTGTGTCAGCCTCTGGTTTCTGCAGATATTAGATGAGAGAAAAGCACTATAATGTCCTGTATCCTCTGGTTTTAGCTAGATGGGATGTTAGAGGAACCTTGATAGGTTGGAAAATCATTTACAGAACAAGCAATTTATAGCTATTTTTATTCAATTTATCTATAGAGTGAATTGAAAAAGTTTAAATTATACGCATTTGGACTTGGCGAAAACATAGAGATAAAGAATTTTTACTGCTATTACAAAAATAAGTAGAATTACTTTATACACTAACCACATTTAATCAAAAGATAATAAATTACGAAGCGAGAATTACATTTGTGGCAAGTATTCACTTTATATACCGGGTGTGTGTGTGTGTGTGTGTGTGGCTCTATGTAAATTTCAATTAAAATTCAGTAACGGTACAAAAATATATATGTAATAATATTGCAAATATTAGAAAGATGTAATTGCTGTTCCAAGAAGGCAAAAAGGTAGCAATAAGATTGAGCAATTTCTTTTAGGTGTTTTGTTGTACAAAAAGTTTCTTTTGCACGTTTTAATCCAATATAAGTTTCAGTTTTACATTAAATACATTTGATTTATTACATCTCTATCTCTCTTAAATTTTAAATTGAATAGTCGTCAATATAATATTCAATATTATATTATATATAATAATGACATTTTTAACGTCATTTGAGTACTGTAAGAGAAGCGCTACTATTAGGGTTTACGCGATATTTAACTGAGATTGAATAATTCTAGAAGCAATCGACACGATGTCCAGGAACGCGATGCCTTGGACAAATCCAGATCAGATGGCGTAGGAAGGCAAAAGCTCCCATTTCAAAGGTCGGTGTCTCGAGTTGCCGTTCTCTAGGGTTGTATTAGCAACGTTGAAGAACAAGAGAAGATGGTTTCGAGCCGATGGGTATTGCTGGTTGAAGTCAGTGAAAGAGGGGTCGAGGGAGGTGGCAGAAGAGGAAAAGGATGAGAGGAAGCTACACACTGACTCAACTCCATGGATACGTATTATTATACTTCGCTACAGTCATATTTATAAATCAGCAATACAGTACGACGAGCGGACGACGTGGAGGGATGGAATTTATAGCTTCGTTCTCTTTCCTGCGCTGCCAGGTTCGTCTCGCTCCCGTCTTTTTGTACACTGCTGACGTCTCGCTCCATCCCGCTGGCTCTTGCTCGCACCAACCCCTTCCGATGCCACTACCTGACCCCACCTCCCATTACCGGTCCTCCTCGTCCTCGTCCTCGTCCTCATCCTCTTCTTCTTCTTCTTCTTCTTTACTTCACTTCACTGTCTTGCTCTCTCCGAGTGCACGCGCATACAAACTGCCAGGCTTCGTACGTATGAGCTTAGGTCGACATTTTCCCTCCTCTCTTTAGCAATAAATCTGCGAGACTTCTGAGCGAGGTGGGGTCCCGTGTTGGGGCACCGGCAGCCCCCTTCGCTGCATCTCTTCCTCGTCGCTCCTGGCCACGTCTCTCTCGCTTTTCATTTCCTTCGTCCTCGGTATCGTCGTTCCGCCTGTCTCTGTCACTCTCGCTTCCCGTGCCGTTATCCTTCTCGCTCGCGTCACGGGAATGTATATAATTAGCAGCATTGTGCTTCCTCGGACAGATTTACGAGTCGTATCGCTACCGCGGCTGCATGCATAAGCGCGTTAAATAAGTATTTATCCGACCCGTGGGGGATGGCGATACGCCGTGCCGATGGCTCGCACCGAGTGCGCCTGATGGATTTCATTCGCTCGAATGTGCCGATGCGAAAATTTCATATGCGACTTGACGCTCGTGCGAGACCTTATCCCCTCCCCTTGCTCAGATCCGCGATTCTTTATCTCTCGTAAAACAGAACGCGCGATTGTTATTTCCGACGAACTCATGTTCGATCGTAATGCCAACGACGTTTGATATTTCCGATTAATGAGTCGAAGCAATGGAATTTATCGGACGTCGGGGCTGACGCGAAAAATTGTACGTAATTACGTGGCATGCTCAGAAAGTTACTGGAAATTCATAGTCAAGTCATCTTGTTCCTTTTACACGAGAAAGCAAAATAAAACATTCACCTTTACTTCATTTTTAATCGATAACTACCTTCGCTCTTGCGAAAACCATTCACTTGTAAATTAGAACGCGATGTGCAGAATCATTCTGCGTACCCAATGATGCGGAGCAATACTTGAATATATAATGAACTTATGGATTTCGTAAACTTCAATACAAACAAAATTTGATTATTATTTGATCAATTGTTTTTAAACAAAGAACAAAAAGTTTAAATATTTTCCTAACATTTTGATACTTTCATTAAATATACTAAAAGGTTAAGTACAAAAGCAAGCACAAATTGTATCAGCAAGCCTTGAACTTCTTGTCTGTTTCGCTTCCTTTTATACACGTTCGTTCTTGGCATTCCAAAATTCATTTTTGTGCAATTTATATATAAATTCAGAGTTTCACGAATGAAAATATTGACAGTGCACCTAACCTGTAATTGTACTTGAACTGAATACTCTGGAGTTAACAGCGCCATTGAAAACCTTTAAGTAGCAGTTATATAAGGAACTTATTTACATAACGGTGCACACCAGTCGATGCTTCTGCTGCGTTCGCATCATCAACCATTTTAAGCACAGTTAAGTATCGGTGTCTCGTGAAATATATTATCTAACCGGGAGAATCTATCAACATTAACCCGAGCGTGTTTACACTGCATAAAGGTATGTTTCGCGTTCCGAGTAGTGACGTGGTCGGTTACGTATCTATTGCAAGTTCCGTTGGTCCGAGTTAGGTCCGCGGTCCCACGTTGGGTGTCGTGAATATCGACGCTCAATTCCACCATTTATCACTCAGATAGCCCGACTGCTTCAATAACGCGAACCCGCCGACTATGTGGCAGTGTTTCAAACGCACACAAATTAATGTCTGTGATTGAACACTTTGCGCAGCCGAGACGTCAACTTTCAAAGGGTTGACGGATGGTCGCTGCGGGACGAAAAGACGATAGGTCCGGATCCATCATGTCTTCTGTGTTGTCCCGGTGTCTGAAGTTTGGCACGTTCGAACATTTTGTCCGTTGTGCAATATTTGTTCCCTGGAATAGGGCTTACTCTGAGAAAGAACATCTGTTAGGACATTTATTGTTCTGGCATGAAATTAATATTGTACGATACTTCATCCAAGATTGTAGCTTTGTGTAAATATTTGCGTGAAATCGGAGATCTCAATGGTTAGTGGCATAGGACGCTACTAAAAATTAGGTAAGATAGAGCTTTTCTTCAAACGATTTTAGTTCGTCAAAAATTGTTAAATGATCAAAATTTTGAATGCAATTTGTTCCAATTTAATTTTTGACATTGCGGAAACAATGTTTATTTATATCGTTGACCTCAAACATAAAACTTCAATATTTTTCTTTTAAATATTCATCGAAATAGAGTAGCTAATTTAATCAAAATATTGACTCTTTTATAATATGTTATGTAACCGTTATTTTTAATATTAATTGACGTTTCCGATTTAAAGATATACAGTATATCATAACCATTGTACCGTGTGCATTTTTCTCTTTGACACGGTATATATTTTTATTTTTATGATTGCATCTATTGATCATGTCCAATGTGTTGATGACTGTTACTTATCATTAATGATCTTTCCGGAAAATTGGTCGCGAAATCATCTATGCTTATGTATAAGTATTGATGACCATTACTAATCATTTGTGAACATAACTCGTCATCACTGACCATCAATGGTTATGCATGATCATTGATGACTTCGCGAGGCAAATTTTCTGGAATGGTCATTAATGGTGATCTATTATTATTTAAGCTTCACTTCACGTTCAACATTTGTAACAATAGTCTGTAGGAACTATCAAAAAATGTGCACGTATTATCAAACTGAATTCTCATTACTTGACGTTTTCACTCTTGAAATGAATCTGATTCATAAAATTTGTATCGACCTTCATATTAACTTGTTTGTTGAATTATTTTTGAGGTGAAATCCTTAAATAAACATTCAATTTTATAAATGTAACGGTTTCTTAAGTATGTGAACAAGTTGAGACCAAGGACTCGTGCACAATGTTGCTGGTCGTTTCCTAAAATGCCTCGAGGGTATACATTTCTTATTAATGATATTTGCGTGGTATTTGTGCTTTTATCGATGCCCATCGTGACGCGGTAACGCGAACGAGCTTATTCAATGGTCCGACATCGCGCGAGTCGTTAAAATCGATGAATTACGAGACAACGCATTAGCACAGTCCGCACGATACTAATCAGCGAAATTTCCGTGCGATAAATAAACGAATGAGAGTGCGTTACCAGATATGCGGGACAGCGGGTATAATATCGATGCGATGGAGTGCGCGATGCGCGTCCATAAATCGTCGGATATTCAGAAAAAGAGCATTTTGAAATATCGTTGAAAGTGCAACGATTCGCCAATAACGCGGAGTTGGGATATCAATAAAAAAGGGGGGCTCTTGTTGAATGAGCTTGGTGATTTACGAATTAATATTCTGCTCGTGTTATTTAAGCCGGATCGATTATTTATACAGCCTGAAATCTTGCGTCCGATTGATTTGACTAAGATTCAATATTGGACCAGCGTTGTGTATCGGACCTCGGTTGAAATATTTTGCACCTGCTCAATCGTATATAACTTGGTTCAAAAAAAAGGCTGCCGGATTATGATAGAGATGCTTACTTTTCGGGCTTTATGTTCTCACGTGTATACACCACTGTTTTACAAGGTTAATGATTGTAAAATTTTAACCAGGAAATTGATTTGTAAATGTTATGACCGAAATGAAAGTTTTGGGAGAGGTTTAATTATAACGAGCTTATTTTTTGCATTTGTTAATTGGGTTAATTATTATTTATGGCCAGGAACATCGGTTTGATTTTTTAATTGAACGTAATATACATTTGCTTCGACGGTCTTCGTATAATTAAATCTATTTCGATTGAATTTGATTAGATTCAAACTCGTTTTATTTAATAAATTAAACGTCACGTAAAAATAGTGACTCTAGAAGTCTTGCAATTTTTACGCTCTTTTTACTAGAACATGGGCCACGTTTTGCAATATTAAGTTAAAATAAATAATTATTTCACTATATAAATTATTACGTTACATTATTAAATTATGTATAATCATAATTAATTATTGTATAAAATTAAATTTGTATTAACATGGTATTTATAATCATCAAAAATGGTCAGATTTAAAATTCACTATTCGAAATAGTTAACAGTAACCACTTTTTTCACTGAGTATATAATAAATTTGATTAAATATACTTTTCCAAACTAATATTTTGGAACATTAACTGCAAAGTAGACATCAATTTAAAGAATTGTAAAACTGTCGTTAATTACTAATTTTTAAATAGTAATAAAAAATAGTTAACGGAAGCTAAATTGATCTGAATTAGATGTCTGGATTTTTGCTTTAAATAGACGCAAACATCTCGACAAAG
>JABFPK010002526.1:0-10052 GCA_022817445.1 Habroteleia sp. ZL-2020
GTTGAATAGGATCCACCGGATAAGATGTAAACAAACGTAATTTCTGGCCGTCTGGAGTTGTGAATTCATACGATTGTGCATTTTCTAATACGTTGGCTGTAGACTGAGGCTCGGTTTCAGTTGAATTTATTAACGATATTGTCGCAGTCCCATCTTCATCAATCTAAAATATATTATTGTGTTTTGTTAATTATAAGATATTAATTATTTACTGAGTTCTACTACAGCTTCCTGTGGTTATTTATAAATTAGATGAGAGAATAATTAATTAAATAATTATTCTCAATATGCCTAAAACGTTCCTTTTTATTAAATAATCATAGAGTGATCTAGAGGGACCCTTAGGAACAAAATAAAAACTTTTTTGGGACTTATTGTAAATTGTAATATTTATTTATTACCAACGTTTCGTTATTTTTGCAAGAACCTCATCAGGGCTTGTTGTATGATTATAAGTTTCATTTTTAAATTTTTAATAATATTTAAAATTTAAAAATGAAACGTATAATCATACAAGCCCTGATGAGGTTCTTAAAAAAAGAACGAAACGTTGGTAATAAATAAATATTACAATTTACAATAAGTCCCAAAAAAGTTTTTATTTTGTTCCTAAGGGTCCCTCACTCTATGATTATTTATAAAAACTATACTATTTTCTAAGAGAAATTAACTGAACTGAAAATTGAAATAAAAATGTACAATAAAAGTGTAATAAAAATTAATTACTTACATCTAATTCTTTATTTACCATTTCTTCATGAGTTTCTGATGGAGACTTAAATATACTCTTATCTGTAACGTCTTTGATTTTCGCTGTCGTCGAATGTACTTTGATGGTTTGGCCTTCGTTTAATTGGCTCACAATTGTTTTGTCTGACAAAAGTTGTCGAGTTTGTTCCACTGTTAAAGATATTGGGTTTCCCTTTTCATCTGTAATCTATATATATATATACATTTATATTAGCAAAATATTCAAATAACATAACAAGTATCGTACAAATATCAACTACGAAATATTTTGTAAAATTTACACAAAAAGCAAAGAATTATATCAATATATATGAATTTTTTAAAATAATTATATTAACCTGTAATTGAAAATCGGAATCTTCAAATTCTATCGCTTCTTCGTTTTCGTATATATCATCTTCAATTGCTTCTTTTGACACGCCTTCAGAAACGTTCATAATTGTTACAGGTTCTTCATTTATTGATATCGGTGTTTCTTTATTTGGTAATAACGATGCATCAACTAAAATAAAAATATATATATTTGAAACTTTATATTTATATATTTAATGACTAATACAAAAGAAGAAAAATAATCAACTAAAAGTAAATAAATTTAAATTCTAGGCAATATGTCATTCGAATTAATAATATAATAATAATGCTTACCAAGTTGTAAAGTTCTCGTTGACGGTACAGGATCATCTGGATCTTGATAAGAAACATAAATAATTTGCGAAGCATTATTAACAGCGGCATCATCGGTGGTAATAACTTGCGTAACTTGATTTCCTAGAGCATTACTTTCGCCAATATTTGTATTATCTGGTAATATGTGCCACACTCTCGAGTCTACTAAAGAATCTTCCGTTTCTATTTCAAAAGTTTTATTTTCTCTGTGAACCTATCGATTAAAATATATCATTTATTATACTTTATCATGGAATATCAAAATAAAATATTTGTTTTAATTTATTTTCGTAAGCAAATATTTTAAATCGAGTTTATAAATAAGGACGGGTAAAGTCTGTGCACAGTAATTCTAAATCGGGTTAAATCTGAACACTGTAATTTTATACACATGTAAAAACATACACAATAAAAAAATAATTTTAAGAAAAATACGATTTTAGCATTATCATCGATTAATTGTATACACCGTAGTTCTATCCGCAGTAAAAGTATATCATAATAAATTGTATTCGTTTAGATCAAGTGATATGTAATATACTTTTATATACTTATATACTTTTATTGCGGATGGAATTACGGTGTATACAATTAATCGATAATAATGCTAAAATCGTATTTTTCTTAAAATAATTTTTTTATTGTTTTTGTCTTTACATGTGTATAGAATTGCAGTGTTCAGATTTAACCTGATTTAGAATTACTGTGTGTAAAGACTTTACCCTCCATAAATAAAAGGACTTTTTTAAAATTTGAATTACCTTTTTATGTTTTGTTAAATTCGAACAATCTGCAAATGCCTTGTCACATACATCACAAGAATACGGCTTTTCACCTGAATAATAAATATATATGAACATGTTTAAAAAATAAAAAGGATAATTTTTTATTTGTAACTTTTTGCAAGTGAATTAAATTGAAAATATATAAAAACCTGTGTGCAGTCTCTGATGCTTTTTTAAAGCCCACTGCTCTGTGAATCCTCTATTACAATAATTACAATGGAATGGTTTTTCACCTTTATGTCTACGTACGTGGCATTTCCACGTATCTTTATGCAAAAAAGTTTTGGTACAAAATTCGCATTTCCATGGTCTTTCACCTGTATGTCGTTTTACGTGTAATTTAAATTGCGAAGAAGTTGTAAACTTCCGACCACAGTAATCACAACAGTAAGGTTTCTCTCCTGTATGGATACGCATGTGTTCTTGAAGATTACCGTTTTGGGAAAAACTTTTGTTACATACATTACATTTATATGGTTTGTGACCTTTGTGCCATCTAAAATATGTGAAATTAATTAATTTATATCAATTATGTAAAAATATTATAAGAAATATATATAAGTTATTTTCTGATACAGTTCAGAAATATTATAATTTTTTACCTGTAATGTAAAGTAAGGCTAGTTTTATGAGCAAATTGTTGATTACAAATTTCACATAAATACTTTTTCTCGCCTGTGTGAGTAGATTGATGATTTAGTAGATTAGCCTTGGTTTTAAAACTAGCATTACATGATTTACAAGAATATGGCCTATCCTCGGAATGAACAAGTTGATGTCTTTGTAACAACTGTTTGTGTTTAAAACTCTTGTTACATTTATTGCAAACAAATCTTCGACCATTGTTATGTTCTGCTTCTTTATGATAAATGACGGAACTTGGATGGTTTAAAACTTTGCCACAAATGTCACAAGGATATTTTTCAGTCTTACCATTATTCTGAAAATAAATATTCTTATATAAATTATAAATTAATTATAATAATTAATACTTATAATAATATTTAATATATAATTAATATTTATAATAATTAATACTTACTTTATCACAATCTTCATTAATTTCTTGTGGTGTTTTATCGCTTGTCGTAATGTTTAACAAATCAGAATTGCTGGTAAAGTTTGTTTGCGCTTCTTCAGTTATTTTTATTTCTATATTATCACTTTCAACTAATTCAGTAATATAGTTTTTGGAGTCATCATCTTTGTCTATCTTTGATACTTCTTGTGTCTCTTCTCCACTGTGACCTGTTGTTTTCTGATGTAATAGCAAATTATCTTTGCTATTATACAGTTTTTTACACTCAGCGCATTCATATTTTTCATCCTTATGATAATTTCTGAAAATCAATTCAAATATTAATTATTAATAAATGTACAGTACATTTGATACAAATAATTTCTTAAAAATTATTCTTAAAAATATACTTGTGCAGGATGTAGCGACTTCGTTGCGATAATACTTTGTTGCAAATATTACAAGTAAATCTGTTTGTACGTCGCCGAACTTTGGGTCTTCCTCGTCCACGGTTTTTATTAACTATTACCAATTCCCCTAACTCTTTACCCTCTATTGTCTCAATGTGGCCAATTATTTCTAAAAAATTTCAAATTTAACTTAAAAATTAAAACAAATATTTCATTTTGATAAATAAATCGATACATTACAAATTAAACTGGGAGTAGACACGCATTCTTTTCAACCGACAGAAGAACGATAACCGAGTGTGATTTTTGTTGACAATAAAAGAGGAAAAGTACGTACATACTTTCGCGTTAATAATATTTATTCACCTTCATAATTACTTGCTGTAACATGTTCAAGATTTTTATCTATTATAATTTCAGTGTCCTCGACATCATCTTCACCATCTTCAATAACACCTTCTTCTTTGAATATCCTTTCTAATTCTTTCCCTTGTACAGCTTCGGAATACCTATGTAACACGTTTATCCATTTATTTCAAAAAAATTATAATAATCATGATTATTTAAAATAACAATTGATATTTGTATATTGTTTTTTTTAGATTAGAATTATAACACAAAACTATGCTTCATATCTAAAGTTAAATTGAATTATGGTTATGGAATAATTATTTTATATATATATATATTAGCATTATTTAAACAGATTGATTATTATGATAATTTTATTTAGAATTAATTTATACCTCTTAGGTACTTTGCGTCTTCTTCGTTGTCTCGAATCACTGTCTATCTCATCTAAATCATCATCTCTTTTATCATATTCTTCTTGACTAGTGCTATCAGGTACATTTTCTTTTACTTCTCCTTGCTGAGAATATATATAACTTTAATTATTTCTTGTTCTCTTGAAGACAATTAATTGATAACTGAATAAATTAAATGTTTAATAAAAATACCTTTTCTTTTTCACTACTATCTATTTTTTCAACTTTAGGAGGTCGACCTCTTTTTCTTCTAGGTTTATCCAGACCTTCCATTTGCAAACTCATCTCGTGTTCAGCTGCATAAACAGTGCCATCGGGCAGAACTAAAATATTTTATGTTGATATTAAGTATTTTGTTTAATGCTTTATTAATATTTTTATTTACATATTTATATTAATATTTCTTTATAATGGAGAAGATTGTCCAATTTGGTCATTAGTGCATAATAAATATTTTTAATAATTGAAGAAAAATGTGTTTGAAATTCTAAAATACTTATTTGAAATATAGAAACAATGCAGCATCCCTGATATAAAGATTATTTTATAACGTGTAAGAGAAAAAATTAATTAAATAATTAATTAATCTCAATATGTTAAAGACGGTCCTTTTTGTTCAATAAGAGTAAATGGGTGACCTTTAGGAACAATATAAAATTCCTAGGACTTATTGTTGTGATTTTAAATTTATTCAAAGCCTACGTTTCGTTCTTTTTTCAAGAAACTCGTCAAGGCTACATACAAAGAATATTACAAATTATAAATTTATTTAAAGTTAGATTTTTATATTAATACAATTAAGCAAATTAAATAATACTAAGCAAAAAAAACCTACCATTTTTGCGACATCAAAAAATAGGTGATTTTTAAATGAGGGGCATTTTCTTAATTTACAACTTAAAAAAAATTTGAAAAAGACGTCTATAGATATAAGAAATTTCAAGTAATTTGGATTTCGATTTCGAGATTCAGGAAATTTCAAGACATAAGCATCCTATAGAATCTCTATGATATTGAAAGGTATATTTCTTATTTATTAATTGGCTTTATCGTTTATTTAATGACTCAGCCATTTTGCATGCAAAATACATGATTTTTGGTACATTTTGAAGCAAATAAAATGTCTTCCAAACCATGTACTCAATTTTAACCGATCCTTTGTTACAAATCCCATGGATCCTTTCAAAATTTTAATTTGTTTAACTTCAAAACATGCCCTCTTTTAACTCGTTTTTCAAGGGGTTAGATCAGGTCAAATTCCCTGAAATTTTTGAAAATTGTAAAGGAGTCTTATATACAAATTTGTTTTAAGTTGTAAATTAAGAAAATACCCTTTGTTTAAAAATATCTATTTTTTGATACCACCAAAGATACAGCATCTGACATTTTATAAATTAATTTTAAATTTGTTATTTTAATCAATCAGAACATTCTATTTATTCTAGTTAGATTTTTTTTGTCTATATTATGTAATAATTTCATAAATAATATAACATTACTATTAATAATCATATGTGGTTCAAATGTAGCATCTTCTACATTTTCTTCAATCATGGTAGAATCTAAAATATCTGATGCAGTGCTTTGTAAATCTTGTTTATCAGATCTTAAGCGATCTCTGTCTGCTTTTCTTTGTTGTTCAACTTGTTGCTTATACATTTCTCGTATTTTACGTTGCCCATTAATAAGCAAATCAAAAAATTGTACAGTAGAATCAAGTTGAATATTGCAACCGGGACAAATTGTTCTTGGTAATTTACCATCATCTTGTACCTGCAGCAACAAAATTTAATAGCTTTTAAAATTATGAAAAAATCCTTCACATTAAGAGTATATAGAATTGTATATATTAAAATAAAAATATATTATGACTAATCATCTAAAAATTGTATAAATTATCTCCAATGACTTATATATAGATAAAGTATATCAAGAAATTTATCATTTAATTTCAATAACCAATTTATATAAATTAAACAGTATATACTGTGTTATATAAATTATTTGTTATACTTTTATTTAATTATATATTTTGTATGAATTTCATACTATTATACTATTCATACTAATATTTATACTATGTTTTGTAATACTTTTTCTAAAATAAAGTTAATTGGGAATTAAAATATAAAATATTATTACCCAAGTCAAATAAATAATTAAGTATTTTAGTTATATCTTAACATAATTTTTAATATGGTATGTTTATAATTGTTTTATACAGAGAAAAATAATGCTTGAATAATCATGATTTGTAAACATATTTTCTTAAGAACATATTTAAATTAAAAATATAAAATTAAATTAGTTTCATGTTTATAAAATATCAAATTTGATTAATTTAACTAAAATGAGTAGGAAGTCAAGTTAACATTTAAAAGTAATATATAAAAGAGTCAATAAATACCTTTAAAGGAAGATAACGATTGATTAAACCACTTAAATCAGTATTCCATTCCTTTTCTTCATACAATAATACTCCTGCACTATTATCAGCAGCACATAGTCGACAAATTGTCGAATCATATAACTGAACCTCCGCCATGATAGCGGTAACTTAAGTGTTTTATTTTTGTAATAACTTATATACTTAATCTAATCACCTAAATTAAACTTGTTTATTCTAGAATACTATTTTGTGCAACATTGTTCATCCTGAAGTATAAATAACATGATAATATCTCAAAATATTAACTTGTTCACATAAATCATGGTTATGTTTACTTAAAACAGTATACTCAAGACTTTGTATGATTATGTCTTCTATTATAATAATTATTAAAATATTTTTGTCAAAATGTCAAACAAATTATGACAAATTTTGTATAAGTATTTTTTTTAGATCCCTGTAAAAGATCTTAGCCAAATGTTAAAACTCCAAATTTATCTATTAACCAATCACAATCCAGATTTATAAGTGTATAGATAGAATTACAATAGTTGTACAAGTGTTCATAAAACTCTTGGCAATAATGAAAATATCAATATTTTTGAGTTATTTTTACGAATTATATATATATGAGATATAACATAATTTCTTACAAAGTACATAAATACTTATAATTTATTTTAGTATTATATATTTAATTGTTTAATCTGTCATATATATGGAGAAAATAAAGTACACCAGCAACGGTGTAATTGATGTTTGAACGTCTCCCTGTTAAAGCTTAAAAGAGTATACGTTTTTTTGATCAAATTGTTTACACCGTGGTATATTACATCACGGTTTATATGAGAGCGGCATAGTGCATAGTATATACTCATCTCTGGTATATAGTACTGTATATACTGTATAGTATTTGTCAAATCGATTGTTGTTAGATATGTACGGTCGAGCTCACTGAACTTGAGCAGATTTTTCCTTGAATGTTGTGTCAAATGCTGAAAAGATAATATTATCTCGAGTAATTAGACATCATCCGCCTTTTTGGAAATACAATTGTATCCTTAATATAGCATTTATTGTAGATTAGTGGTATTTTGCATACAAAAATGCAGAGTGTCATAAATTCAGTGAAAGGAACTGCTCTTGGTGTCGCTGAATATTTGACTCCTGTTCTTAAAGTACGTAAAATTATAAGTTATTATTTCAAAACATATATTAAAAACTTCCAATTTTTTTATGTTTTTGCTACATTAAACTTATCTGTATAATTATATTTTCTTATATCTATTTATTCCCATTCATAACCTCTTACATTTAATAGTTTACATCTTCATAATATGTACTTTAAATAATTGTATTAAAAAAACTCTATAGTATAACATAGTGTATATTTGCATTAAATGTAATTGGTCACACGAATTGTTAATGGTACATGATATACAATTTATTAATTTTTCCAGATTTTGTATAATTATGACTCATAGTATTTATGGTAGATTCATTATAGTTGCAATATTTAATTATTTTGCATTTGTAATATACTTGTAATGATACGTCATTAGATATTTGTATATAATTAGTAGTTACGGTATAAGATTGACAATACATGCAATACAATGAATACAAGAATACCCTCTCCACTATGTCATAAATCGTATGCTGCAGTTAACAGAGTTTAATTACATATAAACTCTAATAAACGCTTATATCCAGTATTATGATATTCATTTACCTGTTTATTATAAATGAAAAGGTTTAAAAAATATATATGCTTAAATTGTCAACTGTACGGTATAATCTCTGAATATAAAGGCCTAAAATTTTATGAAACAATTAATGCATAATATACTACACCTAAAATATGACTAAAAGTACTAAAATTTCTTTTATATATATTCATATTTAGTTTCTTCAAATTTGTTTGAACAAGTATAGGAAAATTTAAATTGTTGCATATAACATTTATTCAATTATTGAAATTATTATGTAAATTGTATATATAGTATTTTGTATATAAAATTTGTATAAATATATTAACAATAATGTAATTAGGAAAATTGTGAATTTTCAAATTGTTCTACATTTTAGGAAAGTAAATTTCGAGATACTGGTGTTTTAACACCCGAAGAATTTGTAGCTGCTGGTGAGCATTTAATCCATCATTGCCCTACCTGGCAATGGGCTGTAGGTGACGAAGATAGAGCAAAATCTTATTTACCAAAGGATAAACAATTTTTACTTACTCGTAATGTACCTTGTTTCCGTCGGTGTAAACAGGTTTGATTCTTTTCTAAATTAAAACAAAGATTATTGATTATGTTATACAAAATAATATTATATTAATAAATGCAATAACAGATGGAATACTGTGAAGATCAAGAGAGAATAATAGAAGCCGATGATCCCGATGGTGGTTGGGTTGATACCCATCATTATGATCTTAGTCTTAGTGGAGTCGATGAAAAAGTCTCTGAAATGACTCTTGAAGAAGTTCAACCAACTCCTTCGTCAAATGTCAATGTTAGTGATAGTGATGACGATGAAGAAGCTGCTGATATGGAGGCATTTGAAGTTAGTGGAATGTTAGATGAAGAAGACAAGGTATAATTGAATCTTGTAACTTGTTCTGTATTTTCTGATTTCATATTAAAAAAGAAACAAGTTTTACTCTAAAAAATTTTGCAAAATACCGGTAATTTCAAACTATAAGAGATTGGGGGAAGGGGGTTATATCATCATATAGCTATGCTAAAAATGTTAAATAAGTATTTTTTTATTTTTCGATGCAATATGTACTTGAGATATTTGACCAGTTATAGTTCTTTTGAAATCCTTGTATGTTTTATACGATTATAAATATATATAAATAACTTTTAACTATTTATATAGTTTGATTTCATTAATAATTGGTTATTACTTTAGTATACTACTGAAAATGCAAAAGAAAAACGGGATTCATTTTCCGAAGGAGAAATTATTCGAACCCGCACTTATGATTTGCATATTACTTATGACAAGTACTATCAGACTCCGCGGTTATGGTTATTTGGTTATGATGAGGTAATATGATTTATTAATACTTTTTTTAAATTGTTGTCTAATTATTATTACTCCTTAATTGAAATATGTTATCAATTTTTTAGAATAGAAAACCACTTTCTGTAGAAAAAATGTACGAAGATGTTAGCCAAGACTATGTCAAAAAAACTGTCACGATGGAAACTCATCCCCACATGCCTGGACCACCTATGGCTTCTGTACATC
>JABFPK010002527.1:0-10050 GCA_022817445.1 Habroteleia sp. ZL-2020
CTTCAAGCTATTCAGAGCTCAAAATATCATCTAATTTGCATAATATTCAACCGAGATATAACATTTCAAAAATTCGGTATTTTTGGTGCATTTTAAAGTGGTGCGTTTTTTTTTTCCGCAAGTGTATTTTGAAATATTATACTTTATTTTATATTAATACTTCATTTCTATAAAAGTACAATAAAATAATGAGATGATTAAATATAGTTTCAAAATTTTCTAATGTGTAATTCAGTCGCCATTTTCTAAACTTTACTTTATGCTTTTCATGAATAAAGTTCATACTAGTCAGACTTACGTAACAAAATTCTTATTATTACCTCATCAGGCATACAGTTATAAGGCGAAAACCAGGCTTCCATGTATATGCCCTTGTTACGCATAACTCCTTTTAACATAAATTTAACAAATGATGCTAGCCTTAAAATTCTCTCATTATGCCCTCCTCAGGCATACATTCATAAGGCGAAAACAAGGACTCCCTATATATGTTCCTATTATGCATAATTGCTTTTAACATAAATTGAACACATGATGCTTGCCTTAAAAATTTCTCATTATGTCCTCATCAGGAATGCATTTATAAGGCGAAAACAAGGCTTACATATATATTCCCTTATTATGCATAACTTCTTTTAGCATAAATTCTACAAATGATACAACTTCCAAACTCCAAAATAATAAACTTCCGTTACACATTCAAATTATGTGATATACGATTAGTAATTCATATCGTAACCACATTAACATATTGACACTTTTATAACCATATTAATATATTATTTCTCTAAACGTGTGTGTGTGCAGATGAATCTTTCAGAAACATATATACCCAGTTGGGAATTCTTGTACTCAGCCTACATTCATGAACGACGCAGTCTAGTCGCAGCTTTAGCGAACGACTGTCGATAGACCGTACTGTTTCAATACTGGTTTATTATTTTTCCCGATTGACTACCGGAGTTTAATTTTGACACTCATGTGCCAGTACTGAACCAATATTTTTTTTTAGCCAGCATTACTGGCTCAATATTTCCGTATAATGGCTAAATAAGATTAATACAATTAGAAAATTTTAATACAAGTCAAATCCTAATTAACTGTAAGGGTGATTATTATATATATAAATAGTAATTTAGAAATAATTAACTTTTCCTTTGTTAAGTTAAAAGTGGCATTATAAATTTATCGATAAGGATCTTCTACAAATAAAATAGGTAGGATCGTTAAAGAAGACACTACCATTACCGAACTTTCTCAACATAGTAACTACGAGATCCGCAAGGGGGAAGAAAGTTTTTCTTTCCCGCAACCAGATTAGGAACTTAAATTTATAAAATGAGATACATTTTCTGAGGAAGAATTCAGATAAGATCAAGAAACACGTCATATTTCAAGAAGGTCATATTTTTTAAAACATGCGTGTTTATTATTTATAAAAAATTGAGTTAGGTATCATTGTGAACAATTTTTTATTTTAATTATTAAGTATATATTTCATTTTATTAAAAAATGCTTAGTATGATAATATAAAAGAATAAATTTAATTTATTAATAGCTTAAACTGTATGTTTCAATATAAAGTTTGGCAACAATGAAAAGATATTAACTGGAATCACATATAATACAAAAACATATTTTGTATTATATTAGCATATATATATATATAATAATTCTGTCTACTAATGCTTAAATGTTCAAGTATAATGGAATATTATTCGAAATTTGTTTTAAAAGTACGAACGAATAAACAGCACTTTAAAATTAGTAATTTTCATTGAATACACACACACACTCACACAGTTTCGAATTTCGAAGCTTCGATAGTTAATTTATGCTTGAATAATGAAGTGACGTAGACAATGAATTATGGACGTTAAATACGTTTAAATGAACAGGGTTAGAATCCATAACGGTCCAAATTGACGACCTCCTTCGGCGTCGCGAACGATGGACCTACGGGGAAATTTATTTAAGCTATGTACTTAGTTGGCGCCCCGCGGTGGAATATTTTGAAGTCGCGATTCGTAATAATTGCAGCAAAATGCGGCCTTAAATTCGTTCGGCCACAAAAGGCGTTTGAGTAAATTGCACGCAGAGAGACGGAAGGCCGCAAAGTATCAGAAGTTGTAGCCCGACCGAGCCTAACCAAATGAATGGTGCTGCTGATCGGTCACGATTCACACATGCGGTTCTCAGCATTACGAAAACACATGACTGCACCATTCCTCGCCCCCCGATGCCAAAAGAAAAAAATGTACACGGACACTAATGTGCGTACGTTATTATCAATTTATTTTATCCACTTAATGAATTTTTTAGCAGGATTTGGGCGTTCTTCGGTTGAAAATACGCAACGTCGAAGTGAATATTGGGAAAACTAATTGCATTTCTTTAAAAATTCAATTTTTGATATCTGCTTATTAATCTTAGAGTTATAATATATGAGAAGTTCAAGTTTTAGAATTAATATTCTCTATTATATATAAGACAATTATTAAGAACATTATTAATTAAAAATGTGTACTCTTTTTTCATTTTAATTATAGGAAACATTTTCATTATGTTTATAATTATATTTGAAAATAAATATTTTACATTTCCATGCATAAGAGAGAGGAGTAGAAGGCTTACTTGTCTTTGTCTAAAATTAGCTTTTCAATTTTTTGCATTTGTCTATCGTATACGTCATGTACTTTATTCTTGTTTATATATCAAAATAATAATAATAATAATTCAAAATTATAGATCAAATAAAAATGTTGAATAAATCAAAAGCGATCTTTTGAAATATACCTTTTATCGTTATATATTTCGATATTACATACAAGTTATAGATACAAACATGTGCATTGTATTAATAAATACTTACAAACATTAAATAAATATTTAGTTAAATCATTTACACGACATTCTTTCCATGCGTGACATGAAGTCAAACTTACGTATTAAATTAGCGGTTTACAACGTTGACTCGTTATCAAATTAAATTATCCAGCAGGCACAATATTATGGTTGCGTGACTTTTTATTCGCATTGCAATTATGCTCGCGCTACGTTCGTCCCATGTAGTCAAATTTTTTCGAACAAAATTATAAATTTGCAAAATTCGGAGGCTTATGTGAAGAAAAGAAATGGTCACGGACTACAGGATGAGTAACGGGCCGTACTCAACACATAAATTCTTCGACGTTATTTTTGTTGCTACGCAAGTCCAGGTCTTAATTATTAGCGATTTAGTTGTACCAAGTAATCGTGTCTTCTTGAATTGCATAAAGAGACGTAAACCAAAAAAAAAGAGAAGACCTCTGAAAGAAATAAGAATATACGTGGACAAAATGGTTGCACGGGCAGTGGAATTAAGCGGTATTTATTTATTAAACGCGGGCACTAGTGGGGCCCACAAATATGGCACAGGCGCAGGTCGTGTTATTTGAAATATTACATAAAGCATACAAAGATATTTACGGTGCAGCTGCTAGGATCGCGCGCATTGCGCGTTATTTAAACGCCAGGGGCCTTCCCGCTGCGACAAAAATTCAAAATATTCATAATTAAATATGCTAATGAACGGGCCACTTCAACAGTAAAATAATTATTGATTTAGATAATGTTTACGGCAGTGCGATTACGCGCCGTGGTTCTTGTTGTGCGACTTTCGAGCCTTTTGTTATTTGGAAATTGGATACTATGGTCGCGCGGGGCTTAATTGACAAAAGTCTCTCGAGGTTTACGAGCCGCGCGACATCGCATTTTTACGGCTCTCGCGTTCTGCGGCATCCGAGTGCCGAGAATTCGTTTTTAATTGTGGCTGAGCGTCACACCTTTTCACGGTTTATGATTGTTTGAGGGGTTTGCGAAGGAAAGGTGATTTCAGTTACAGAATTCCCGGAACTTTTGTACGTTTTTACCGTAAAAAATGTTTATTCTGAATTGAAACAAAATATTTTTATTTTTATTTTATTTCTTTTCAAAAAAATTTTTGAAAGGAATCTCTTAATTGCATTTATCGGATAATTATTAATGCAAATATACTCCCCAGTTTTATCATTTTTGTCGACGTTATGCAATACCCGCAGATGGAAATCACCAATGCTTATAAATGGCCCAAGTTTGGCCCATTACCTACACCCGACGGTCGACAACCAGTTATAGTGCAGTACTGGATAATATTTCTATGATTCTTATTTTTATTATTAAAAACTTATTTTTTGCATGTAATTTTCTAAATCAAAGTTGATTGATAAACGTAAACAAAAATTGAATTTTCCAAACGAAATCATTTATTTTTTCCACTTTACTATTTCTTTTTTTTTATTTTTTTTACTTATATAACTCTGAAATCACTTATATAATTCTGAAAACTAATTCAACTTTTACGAGAATATTTAAATTATTTAATATTAATTTTTTTTCATTTCTAATGTGCTTATAAAATTTATTATAATTAAAAAATATATATTAATAAAAACCTGAGTAATAGTTGGGCGCTGGTTCGTATAATTCCGGCTTCCACCTATGGAACGTCTAGAAATTCTTGATATTTTCCCGAAATTTGAAGGTCATTATGGCGCTGGAAGCTGAAATATTCAACAACAAAGTTAATGACAAATTAATATATATTGTTATGGGAAATGAACATAAAATACATGTAATCCATTTGTATGTTTATTGATATTGACAAAAAAAACTAACGCTGCTAGTTTTCAATATACACGTGAAAACTTACTAACAAACTTGCATTCATCGTTTTTTTCAATTTACTATGTGTTTTGTCTAGGTCACGAGGTATTTGTGAGTCTTAATTTAAACGTATTATAATTTTTATATAAATACAAATTTTATTCTATCTGTTCACAGTTTGTTTATAAATACGAGTATTATGTTTTCATAATATTTAAATTTTATTCATACTTTTCATAATTCAAATAAATTAAAAAGATAATTTATATTTCTAATTATTATAGAGCGGGGGACCATTATTATAGAGCGGGGGACCCTTAGGATTCTAATCATAAAGAAATTACAAAATTGTGTTCTACTGAGTATATTATCTATTTATAAACGTAATTTATTAACATCATAATACAATATTTACACTAAAAATCTCTCTCTCTCTCTCTCTCTCTCTTTCTCTCCCACTCTCTCCCAATATGACAGCAGATCTTTCCATTAACTTTTAAGAACAGCAAATTACGATACAACACAAATTAAAGAAACTTTTTGAACTTACGAGTTGTTCTTTGAACATCGTAAAAATCAACTTATCCCCTTTTGCCACATTTCAACTGAAATATAGCTTCCTTGGGCAGTAAAACATTTGACCACAAAAATATTGCAATCGTAAATCTTACTGCTTAACAAAAAAATTCATCACAAACTGACCCGCCAGTGATCAGTAAGAATATATCGTTTTTCCTAAAGTCAACATTTCTTCTCCAATTCAATTTTTAATTAAAACGAGCTGAGTGATAAAATTGGAACAATGAAATAGTCTGTAAATAAGGATAAACCGAATATTAAAACTATAATTATCCTGTGATATCATTTTCATAATTTAAATAGCTATTTTTATAATATATATATATAATGCAATTGAGAAACCTTTTACGAAAATTAATATTCTTTTTACTTTATGTGTAAAGTATTGATTGAAGCTTTATATTGTGAAAAAATTTCATTTGTATGTTAAGCTTTTGTTCTATCAATTGAAAGATTAATAGCGCATGTAATGAGGTCGACGAGGATGATAAAAGTGAAGAATTGGTAAATCGTAAAAGGTATTCGTCCCTCGCGTGATAAAGTCTCATCGTTCTTAGTAGACAATTAATTACTAGAATTATTAGAATGCTTGCACTCGACTACTAGTTTGAATATATTTTCCCTTTACATTTGCCAAAGTAAAAAATAAAGCAAAATATTATCACGTATTGTGTTAATGATCAAATTTCAGACACAAAATAAATCTGTTCTGAAAATCTAATAAGAAATATTGGTAAGAATTAAATTATTTCTTTTTTCTTAAAGACTTATTTTCAACATTAAAGTTGAATGAATGAAAAATAATTTATTAAAAATAGATTTAAAATAGATGATAATAATTTCATATTATCTTAACATATAATAATTATCAAATTTAATGTAAATTCGTCTATAAAGGTGTCGTCTGCATTGTCTATATGGTCTGTGTTTATATCCCACGTTATTATCCCTTGCAATTCATGCAAGGGATAATATTTTACAATAACCTGACAAATTATGCGTATTTCAGAAATTTATAATACGTAGCTTCTTTTGTGTTACATAACATGTTTTAGTCAACTATAGTAGAACGTTTTATTTTATACGGTTGCGAATTTCTATTTCTGTAGTCTGCACACAAGTTCTGTCGTCTGCACAACAGAACAAAGATACTTTATTGTGCCTCCAGGACTTAACGCAGAGAACAAGGAATAATACGAAGACTTAAGGTAAAACTGTATAAAAGTACGATTTTCCTTTTTTATAGAAAATAAAGACAGTCATACACAAGTTAGGTAAACAGATTGTTACGTCACATTGAATCATGGAGTTTTATAACAATCACGGTGATGTTATTATAAAAATTGTTATATTAAAGATGGAGCAGATAAATGAGTGTCGCGATGGAAAAATTGTGTAATTTATTTTAGCAAGTAAAGTAGATTTGTTTTTTGAGAAAAATGAAAATAACCAAATATTTTAAAAATAACCATTCTTAGTACTTTATACAATTTTCGACTATTAAAAATGATGATCATAATTGCTAGTCAATCATATCCCATAGGAGTGCCAGACTTATGCTTGATTACGTCAATCCAATACCATATAGTTTTGATTTTTTCCTATACTACTGCCAGTCTGATACTATATACTGTTCTTTTCTACGTGGTAAGTTTCAAAATGAGAATTATAAATGTATCAAGCATAATATGTAATGCATTATAAAAACAATTTACATTCTTTTCACAGAACAAAATTATTTATACAATATACAATGAATATAAAAAACTATTATTTAAAAATATTAAAATAGTATTATATTATTAAATATTCAAGTATATTCTACATTCAATGTTATATAATAATTTATATCTATTATTCTGTGTAATATTGATTACTGAATATAATAAAAATATGTTGATATTGCATAATTGGCATATATATACACTGGAGAAAAAAAGCGCCACTTAAAAATGTGTTAAAAATACTGAATTTTGTAACCGTCATATCTCGGTTGAATATGATCCAAATTAGAAGAAACTTTGAGTTCTCAATAGCTTTCTCTTTACTGTCATGTAGATTATCATGATGCAAAATCCCTTTTTCCTCCTGCCACCGCCTAAAAAAAAGAAGTAAAAAGTGTAAAAAAATGTCTACATTTTCCAACTTGTACCGCAGTAAAACAATTTTTTCCCTTCAATTTGCTATCAAAGTGATAAAGTTCATTGATTTTCCTTCAAATCACACAAAAATTCAAAGTTTCATCTAATTTGGATCATATTCAACCGAGATATGTCGGTTACAAAATTCGGTATTTTTGGTACATATTTAAGTGACGCGTTTTTCTGCCCAGTGTGTATATTACAAAGAAACATTAAACAATTTTTGTTATTTTAACTTAACTGAAATAAATATTAATATTAACATTTTTAAAGAAGAAGTATTTAATCTTGCAGCAAAATTTCTGTTAAAAAATTTGACGCGTTATACATTACATTTAACACAAATTTAACCCACGCAAAAAGGTTGACGTCCTAAACATCGATCTCCTGACAATGTACTTATTCAACGCCTACTCCTGATAAAACCAGGCGGGAATAGAGTGTTATATTAAATAGATTATGCATACAGCGCGATTGAAGAGTTGTTTATATACTCTGCGTAGCTAAGTGCATTCTATTGTTTGGCTAATGAATACTGAAATACGTTGTCAAACTCACTGTAAAGCATAGTTTCCGCAGATCATTCTTCTCGTTCTAAAAACGACAAATTAAATTGCATACAGCGCATCTGTCATGTGCACATACATTATTTCCTCTTTTCATTTTTCTTTGTACTTCCAATCATTTTATTTCTAAAAAAATTAATCTTGGCGGCACAAATTATTATGAGATAAAGCGAGCTTTAAAAAAATCAGGAAAGATGTTGACAAGAAAAACCATCTAAAGTTTTGTTTATGAAAGTCATTAAACTCGAATATTTACAATTAATTTTGACGGTGATTCAACAGTGCCACTCTTTTGTTTGTCTTGCATATGTCTCAAACTGAATCTTCACTATTTTTCGAGACCTGAAGGAAGAAATAGATATTACAAATGTATATGTATATGTATTTGTATATATAGAAAAAAATGCACCAAAAATACTGAATTTTTGAAGTGTTATATCTTGGTTGTATATAGATGATACTTGGATAAATTGGATGATACTTTAAGCTCTGAATAGCTGGCAGCTTTCTCTTTACGGTTATATAAGTTATCGTGATTCAAAATCCCTTCCGCCCCTCTTCACACCGTCTGAAGTAAAAGTGAAGTCAAAAGTGTAAAATAATGTCCAACTTTGCGCACTTTTACCGCAGTAAAATATTTTTTTGCTTCAACTAGATACCAGGGAGATAAAATTAATTCATTTTCCATCAAATTATATAAAAAGTCAAGTGGGTAAGATTTTTTGGCGCGAAGTTATACATTTTTGAAATTTCTTAACCTTTTTTTACGGTTCTGATTATAACTCGCTTGATATTGAGAAAAAATGGATGAATCTTTGTTTTTTGAAACTTTAAACTTTTCTCCGTCAGAATATCACTCCCAAAAAAAACATGGTTATGTCTTGAAATTGACGTAATTTGACAACGTTTATTCACGATAAAAAAATCTTAGATTTAATATACCATCAGTGTGATAAAGATAATCTTCAAGATGCAAAAAAATCATGTGTCTACGATGATTTGGATTGAAGTTATGAATTTTTAAACTTTTGATTACGCTTGTAGTCGTTTTTGGCATTTGAACAGCTAAATTCATGTCATTCAATAAATATCGAAGAAAAGTGCCGGTAGAGTTTACAAATTTGTATCGAAATTTTTGAAATTTGATAAAAAATGATTTTGAACTTTTGCCGCCAACATCAACTTTACCCGATATGCACCATGAGGAGGCTAATCAATTTCAAAAATGCATAACTTCGCGCCAAAAAATCTTAGCCAATTACCTTTTTTTATAATTTGAAGGCAAATGAATGAACTTTATCTCCCTGATATCCAATTCAAGCAAAAACATTTTTTCTTCAGGGGGGGGCGGAATAGATTTTTAATCACACGATAACTTATATGACCAGTAAAGATAAAGCTTCCAACTATTCAGAGCTCAAAGTATCATCCAATTTGGATAATATTCAACCAAGATATAACACTTCAAAATTCGGTATTTTTGGTGCATTTTAAAGTGGTGCGTTTTTTTCCGCGAGTATATATATGTATAGAAATAAATTAAACCAAAAACATATTTTTTTTACTTTTTCATATACAATTGAGAAATTTATAATAAAATTTAAAACATATAATAATATAAATTTAAAATAACTTAAGTTTTTTAAAATTACATACAAAAATATCTTCACACATATATATATATTAGAGTTAATAGACAATGAATTGTAAGATAGTTAATAGTTTGCACCATTGTAATTAATATTTTCACTACATTGTATAATGTGAGCTGCTATTTATTCCTTAGTTGTTATAAATATCTTAATTATTGTTAGAGTACTTTTTCTTAATCTAATATTTTATTATAGAGCGGGGGACCCTTAGGAACAATAATAACATTTTTTGGGACTTATTGTAATTTTTGATATTTATTAATTGCCGACGTTTCGTTCTTTTTGCAAGAACCTCATCAGGACTACATACAAATAAAAATTATATATATTTAATTGTCATTATAAATTATGATTAATTTTTAAAAATTACAAATTAAAATTTAAAGTTTAGGAAACTTAAGGACTTACCTTGTTGTATGATTGTAAATT
>JABFPK010002528.1:0-10050 GCA_022817445.1 Habroteleia sp. ZL-2020
TATATATGTTATATATGTCCCATACATGTCTCATGCACAAATTTTTACATGGGCAAATAAAACAACAAAAATGTGAACTAATTCGTTCGAAATAAATTTGTAGAAAATGAATAAATACCTACCACGACAACCTACGCATTGATAAAAAAATTCTTATTTGGTGCATTGGGCACCACCGAATTAAATGAACTAGCTGCATATGAAACGATTCTGTTCGATAGCGCGTGATTGTAACTTTTAGTTTGTCGAAGAGGCGTGAAGATTGGCGTTCGATGCGATAGTAATAGATTGATAGTAAAAGCTGGTCAGTGGCAAGATAGTCGGTTGCGTGGATGTTGGCGCATTTGTAGCTTTACAAAATACATGCAGCGGAGGGTAGTTCAATGGACGTAGATAATGTGTTGCTATTGCAGAGTGCTCGCAAATGTATGCACCCGTGCAGAGTATACACGCTAAGTGCGTTTGTTTGCATACGAACCCAGACGACGAGGTGACACGATATTGTGTGTTAACAGACTGAATCGACACCTCTTTTCACTCGTTCAACATCGAGTGAATCGTTGTTTCACTTTCACCAACCAGAAATTAAAACAGAACTTCAAAGCCTCGGACACACTTTTTTCATTCCAACGTTTCATTTTTGAATTCAAGCGATCAAATGCTCTCACGCGTTCTTTATTCTACCATTAATTAAAATCCAAAATTTTCTTGTTCCTTCTTGCAAATTAACATCAAAGCTTTCGCGATAAGGAGATAATGCGTGCATGGTAAAATATACGCTCAGAATTAGCAGTGCAATATCACTTTGTAGAAGTGAAAATTAATTATTTTCCATAGCGCATGACGTTGTTTGTCACGTAAGATAATTGAAAACAAAATCCAGGTCCCGCAATTAAATTTTTATTCAATTATGACGTAACAAGTTGGAAATCGATTTCAAATAAAGCGCCCTAAACATTGTTACATAGTCCACCAACATGGAAATTATTCCAGAAATGGAATATTACTGCGACAGTGGAATTGAATTTAAATTAAATTGACAATGCCAAGTAATTTGTTGTAAGCGTACGATCAATCGCGGTTGTTAATTTAACGTATTTATTTAACAACAAATGAAAATTTGATGCATTAAGATTTGACGTATTCAATTCTGGTGGATTACACCGTACGTTTATTTATACTACTTAAAATTATTCAAATTGAGACAAATCACGGTATCATGCACGATTTTACGATAAATTGTGTGCGTTGAATTAAAAGTGATAAACATTGATATCAGCGTAAATAAAATGAATTATTTATACAACAATTTAATAATTATTTTGAACATGTGAAACAAAACGTATATTATAACTTTGGCATGGAATCAAAAAATATATACTACTTTTAAATTAGTTTTAAATTAAAAAGGTAAATAAACAAAAAAGTAATTATGTAAACAGCCAGCCGAGTTTGTCAAAGGCAAAATTTATCTGATGATAATAATAACAACAATATTTATACGAAATATTATTAAAATAGTTTAAGATTTGTTATTACAAAATTTTTCATTTTCTAATCCGTATGATATTAATAAATTTTAATAATAAAACATTTTGTTAAAGATTTTCCTACGATCTTCATTCCTGTATTTATCAAACAATTAGATTTTAGACATAAGGGATTGCTGAAATACAATATTTTCGCGATTTCCCGTACGGGGAGCGTCTCGTTTGCATAAGTTAAACACAACTGTGTGTATTTTATTACGAGAGGCCTCGCTCGTAGTGCACATTTCGGACCCCGCTTCCTCGTTCTTTTCTTTCCTTAGCGCACTAACAAAGGCCATTCACAAACAGGATATTTCGAACTTTGTAAACTCGATCGGCGTGTATTCGATTTTCATCTATTTTCAACTTCGTCTACGTAGGGATCTCCTTGAATGTTCTTTCGTATGCTAATAAGATTTGGCGACGGGAAGATGCATGTTAGAACAAATTAAATCAAACTGACAAGCAAAAATACGAAAACGAGACGATAAGAACCGAGACGGAATGGGACATTGAATATTTAGACCGGCGGATTTTTTAAAACTTGAAATATAAAATCTAATTATATAATTCCTTTTACGATACGGCCTGTGAATATTTACATCTGCAACTCATAAACGTTATTGTAATGATAATAAACCTATTTACATTTTTATTGACATATAAAATGACAAATTTATTGCACTGAGAAAAATAATGGCTACTGTAACTATTTAGAATAGTGCATTTTAAATGTGTCTATATTTTATGGTTATAAATATTATGTTAATAAAAATATAATTTTCAGCAATAATTAAAATTATTATTATTAAAATTACAATTATAATAATGATTATTAATGATTACATACGTAATTTTATAGTGTAAAATAATAAAATTAAAATTTATAACAAAATATATTATTTTATTTTAAATATAACCGTTTTCATTAATATATTTACTTTTGAAATGACGCATATAACTTTACTATGTAAATGTATAGTATGGACTTATAGGAGATATATATTTAATTACAAAAATATATTTAAAAAATATGTTTAATTAATAAATAAATAAGGATATATTTTTTTTAAATTACTCACATAGTCGATGATATAAATCACAATCTGTTACACTGAAAAAAAAAATAAATTCGAAAAGACATTCGACTTCGACTTCAGATGTCATTATCGTCAAGAAAATGGTTAACTTAACCATATTTAATGGATATTTTAACCATTAAATAGGGTTAGACTAGAAATTCACTATATAAAAAGGCTATAGATACAATGAAAAATAGGTACTATAACCTTATACAATGTTAATACAACCATTATTACGGTATCATGACTAATTTTATTTTAACTATATAAAAATGATTATTTTAACTATCTATATTTCTCTCAGTGTGAAATTGACTTTGTACATTAGTATTAATTTTTTGTTTAAAAAGTGTTCTTTCGAAACACATTAAATCGATTTAAACGTCGATAAAGGGTTATCAAAATGTTAATTCAGCTTTGCACGAACCGATCTATTGATAACTTTAGAATAAACCTATTTCATTTTAATTAAATTTCATTTTGTTTCACAATATGCCTTTAACTTTCGGTTAAACTTAAAAAAGAAATAAATAATAATCAAATAATAATGTTAACTATTTTATAAAAATAACGTAATGCAGAATTAAATTCCAATGTTCAAAATCCAATTTTTTGCAAAAAAAATTGTTTTTGTTTCGGCTTAGTCGACAGCTAGAACGTTTAAATCCTCGCAATATTTACGCTAAAATCATAAACATATCGATGCACTTTGAAAGATCCCCGACGAAAATACGGCTAAAAAATTGACGCGTGTGGTTTTTTCAGCTTACGTAGATGATATTAGTGAATGCACGTTAAATATGTTATAGCGTGCATACGCGTGCTCGAATCATAATCGATGCGCATCATATTCTACCATATTCAGAAAACGATACTTGTCATCCGGAGTTCATTCAAACTATTGTAATGAATGTTTTTTGAAACATCACATCGTATTTCAATGAATGTGTGTCACAAATTCACATACTGCGAAACGTGCTTTTTAAATTGATTTATCATCCATAAAAAATGTACAATGTTTTTTAGCGTCGATTTTAAACCCGCCTCGCGAAACCTTCCGAACGACGAAAAAAGAACTGTGTTGTTTTTGTATTTGAAAATGAAATTTAGGTGCGTTCAGTTTTAAGTTCAAGCGCACTTAATTCGGTTTTATTGCAAATAAATTTATCAGTCGTCGGTAAATTTATTTAATCAAAACTTTCTTTTATTAACATTCCAGTTATTTGCATTAAAAAAATGAATTATCTCGTGGCGCATTCAGATCACAGCCAATATTGAACTTTTCGTGTAAACGAAACACGTGATCAAACTTCGAATGTGTGCTGCAAAATATGTTATATTTCATAATTTAAATATGACCCGGGCGGGTCGGTCGTGCGGACACATTCGCAACCTCCACGTACGAGGTAATGTTGTTTAATAAATCAAAAGTTCATCGATTTGCACGCAATAACAAACGACAAAACAATTTCTTTTAATAAAATCAATCGAAGTACGCGTCGAATATATATGCAGCTTCGTTATTGATGCTGAAAGTGTAACGAAGATTGTTATACGGGTTTCAATTTGCAAGTCGCAAGCCCGTTTTGAATTATGGACACTCCGTCATTCGTGCTCGAAGGTAATTAAGTTACTCCTTAAGAGCGATCTCCAACACTGCGTGAATAATTTGCACAGCGCCAGTTCCTGAAGTCTTGACTGTCTCAATGATTCCCAATAAGGAAATACCATTTCGATTTGTAATCATTTTATTTTAAATTTCACGCATTAACTACGGTATTTCATTTTATATCGTCTTTTAGGTTTGCGCTAAGTAGAATAAGTCAATATTTAATGATACGATGTTATTTCTACTAGAATATATATTTGTTTAATATAATCAACTTTAATTTGAATTTTATAATAATAAAAATTTATGTTCGCAATTGAAAAAATATAATTTAAAATATTTTCTTTCCTTATCGTTTTGTTTCACTTTTTGTTTGAATTTTAAAATTTATACATTGAAATTGAAGTATTAAAAATTATTTGTCGTTAGGAAATTTTTATTTTGCATTAGAGACATCATTATTCAGAATCCTTGTTCATTAATCAAACCTGCACTAAAATATTGCAATATTTTGTTATGGAATCTTAACTTAAGTGAAACGCCACAGCAATAATAACCGACGTTGAACTTTTGATCTTGACTTTTGTCTCGAGGTTCACGAGTTACTCGAAGTAACTGCTTTATTATATTCTTCGTGGCATCCCTAAGGTCATTAAGGTAACTTTCTGACACGAGGTTACGTGTGAATACAGTGTAAATTATTGCGCGCAGTTAATCATACAATTTATCCTTTCTTCGATTAATTTACGTGCCTTTGGCGAACAAATTGTTATTCCATCAAAACAACAATTATTTGATTTGTTAAACGCAACGTTAGCAAAACAAATTTGTAATTTGTTGAAATAACTCGCAATCCCGCTCGATCCTCTTATATTTACAGTTAATCTTCCGTAATGATAAAACTTTTTTCCGCAAAATCCCATTACTAAACGCACGGAAAATTGTTCCCTTGTCTAATCAACGGCAATTTCAACTTTCACGGAGAAACTTAAATATAGTTACTATTTACAATGATTTTCAAAGTACTGGTAAAACAAATACTAAAAGAGTTCCTTACTAATTTCTGAAAGTTATGCATGTGAACAGCACTGCACCATCATTGAGTAAAAATAATCAAATACAATTTAATTAACAGAAATTTGTTTGCAATTAAAGACAATAATTTGAAATTGTTTTCATTATATACGCGGAAAAATATTTTATTATGTGCAACTAAATAGTTTGGTTGGATATATTTTGTTGGCCCAAACAAAATTTGTTAGTTGACATAACAAAATATTCGTTTCTAAATATTAAATTTTATTAAAAAATAATAGATATTTAATATTTTCTTGATATTTATACAATGTTTTGTTTTATTTTATTTTCTAAATATTATATTTTTATCAAAAACATATTTATTAAGTGTTTTTTATTAATAATAAATATTATAATTGTTTATTTATTTTTTAAATATTAGGCACCATAAGAAAAGTGAAAGATTAAATTGCACTAAGCATAATGGTGCGATGAAAATATGCTTGCTTGATCGGGTTTAAAAGATTTATAACAGACGCCATGTATCTTCAATAGCCTAGTGGTTAAGCGTTCGACTGTCACCGCAGCGTCCCGAGTTCAAATCCTACAGCTGGAGGTGTTTTCTCGCACGATATAATTGTACAATTATAGTAATGCATACGACAATTTTATTTGTACTTGAATTGATTACTATATGCAACTATATTGTGTCAACTAAAATTGTCGGTTGACATAACAAAACATTTTTTTCTAAATATTAAATCTCATTAAAAAATAATACAGCGGATATTTAATATTTTCTTGATATTTATACAATATATTTTATTTTTATATTTCTAAATATTTTATTTTCACCAAATAACATTTTTAATAAATATTAAATTATGATAGATGACATGTATCTTCAATAGTCCAGTGGTCAAGAATATTATGGTGTATATAACTTGAAACGTAGTTCGAATAACTTTATCGTTTCTTTACATTTAAACAAAAAATTGATAAAATTAATCATATTCAAATAACCGCCATTGACTAGTTATATTTTAAATTTTATATTTCTCTCGTTCAATATTAAAAGCAGAACAAATTTTATACGAATTTAAACAAGAATAATGCTAACAAATAAAATGTAATGGTTATATTAATAATGAACTTTAATGGCTTTCTTCGTTGGCATTTTTAATTATTATCATAAATTAATTTGACAAATAATGTCGATAAAGTAGATTACAAAGGATATCTCTGTTCTTCTTTTAAGTACAAAATTATAATGAGAAATTGTTATATAATGCCGCTGAAATTAAAATAACAATAATTAATTAAATTAAAAAAGGGTACTCTGTATTAGTTAACGTTAATCAGAATAATAATTTGCCTACTAAAAGCATAATACAAAGTATTTATCAAGATACAGTTAATTAAATAAGGCAGTTATAAAATGCAATTTCTCCGACAAAAGACAAGACATTTACATTATAGACAATGAAACTTTTTTAATTTTTGGTCCATTTGAAAACTTAATGGAAGTGAAGAGGACAAAAATTCCTTTCCATACAAAAATCAATAGTTGCATTAGCAAAAAGAAACGCACGCGACACGTTATATAAATTAATTTTCAACTTTGAAAAGCTACGTTTCCTTAACAGCAGAGAAAAGTCAGAAATTGCAAATATGCGAAACTTCTATTTCTACTATCTGCAAACTATTTTTCAAATTCTATAACAGAACCACGAACGATCGAATTGTTTGGCGCAGTGGCGACGATCGGGAATATTAACAATATTCGCGGTATTTTATCATTTGAAAGCAGTGTATTTGCAGTTGTAATTACGAAATGTTTAATTCCCGTTAGAGGAGATAATTCAGGTTCGTGCCAAAGCACAATTGGTCACGTCGAATCGCACAAAGGAACGGTTCATTTTGACTCGAGCGGCTTGCACATATATTTGAGTCGTTGTCATAAGGTCGCTCGCTTGCACCCGTTCGAACTCCGTTATCAGGAGGTCACGGCACTACACGGCCCTTTCAAAGCAAAGCTTACTATCTCGCTACCTTTCCCTTCGTCGTTAACCCCTCCGTAGACACGGCCCTGAATAAACACGATATTCGCACATCCTATAAACTATAAAGGTTCCCCTTAAATTGGCCCTAAAAATACATTGTCTGCAATTGACAACCATGTTTTTTTCTGATAAGAATTATCTCCTTCGAACCACTTAGCATGTAAATTAAAGGCGAATGAAACGAATTATCTAAGGTACACATATTTAAGTAAAACAATAATATTATAGTAATTAAATTGTGTGTATTGAAGCAAATGAAACACGATAAATAATAACAATAATTCTGCTGATGATTGCGTTCAGAAAAAATTGTATTTGTGACAAAATAAATTAGTAGAAATATAGATAATTTAATTTTTGGTTTACACAACTAAATAATTTTGTTCGTTCAACAAATGCATAATTGAATTATCTCAACCAACACTTTTAGTTGATACATTATAGCTGTATATAGTAATCAATTCTAGGATAGATAAAATTGTCGTATTCATTCCTATAATTGCACAATTATATCGCGCGAAAAAACAACTCCGGCTGTAGGATTCGAACTCGGGACGCTGCGGTGTTAGTCTAACGCTTTGACCACTGGGCTATTGAACATACATGACGTCTATCGTAAGTTAATATTTAATAAATATGTTTTTTGGTGAAAATAAAATATTTAGAAAAATAAAAAATAAAATAAAAAAATATTTTATAAATATCAAGAAAATATTAAATATCCACTGTATTATTTTTTAATAAGATTTAATATTTAGAAGAAAGTATATTGTTATTTAATTGCACATAATATATTTTTCTAAATGATGGTAATACAATATTACTAGCGCACTTTTAGTTTGCTTACGTCAATTTAGAATTTATTTTTTCACTTTACATTGATAACAGTTTTGTTTTTCCCAAAGTTGTTGAAATGGTTCAACAAATAAAATAAATTACCATATATCATTTCCATTTCTGTTATCGTTCTTATTTTTTGAATATAAAATATTGTGCTTTTCTGAGTGCATACTGAGAAAAAAATTTGTTATAAATTTACCACATTGCATTGTAAAATAAATTGTGTCTACAAATATATATATATTCAAAGTTATTTTATATTATTTATCATAAAGTATTGTAAATTTTTATATCATACGTTTGGTATATATTTTTATAATAAAATTGTACTATGCTTTATAATAAATAATTTAAAATAATAAGTTTTGATTGTTTTTGATAGAATAGACTATGGTAAATTAATAATAAACTTTTTTCTCAGTGTACACGATTTTTAATCACTATGAAAGTCGTGATGTATTATTTAAGACCATTTTGAAGTAAATTCTCAAAATGTTCAGGCAAAACTATTCATAAATAATACATTTCACACTGCGGATTTCTGAATTTAATTAGACTAAGAGTTCATTGAATAAAATATCATTAAGTAAGGTATGACGTAAACGCTTTTCATTAAACATAATGCACATTTATCTTAGTCCTAATGAGTTGCTTGTTGAATTATAGTTTAGTGTCACAGCAACGTGTTGTTTCCCGCGAACATCGATACAGACGAAATATATAGTATGAAACTTTACCACAATTTATTTACGAGGGATACATTTTCTTGCTCATATAGAAAACCAAATTTATTATACATATATTAGTGGTGACGATAGGGTTTATTAAAACAAACTAAAAAGTTGTTGATGAAATTGTATTTTGTATAGATATATGCAGATTGAAGAAAAAATTGTTTACGTCAGTTCAAAACCTACTCATATATATAATTTTGGAAAGAGAAAATTCGCATGAAATTTCCGAGATTCTTCACTTTATTTTAATAACTGGTTTATTATCTGCAAAGTTCTCCTTCGTAATCAGAATTAATAGTCAGTAAATGAATGCTTGCATAGAGACATCCAAATCAGCGTTCGTTAGCAAGTCCGTGGTCATCAATTCAGAACTATCACTACCATCATTCAATATTGTCCCTATACTGAATCAGAATTATTAATTGTTGAATGTTTTACCGAAAAATTTATGACAACAAAACATAATCTTTTATTATATTACAAGATATATTTGTTTTGTTATAAGTTTCGACAAGCCTTAATTGTTATATTATTCAAATTAAGTAATATTAATATATTTAAATTATATAAAAAGTAGAAACTTCTGAAAGACACTATTATAAAGAAGAAAAAATTAAAAAAAAGTAAATGTTTGCATATAATAAATTATTATTATTCATTGATTATAACTTAACCTATAAATATACTATTTATCAGTAAGTAATAAACGAAAAAATCCATGTAATTATTGAAAGTGAATATTTTTGTATTCAAAAGCATTTTTTAAACCATTATATTTTTTAATGCTAATTTTAATGTTTTTTTAAGTTTTATAAACACATATATTTAATTACTTTTGAAAATACTTTTCAATAATATATATTTAATATTTTATTAATATTAAATTAACGTGAAATAAATATTATATATGTATTATTTAACAAAATACAATAAATGATTGCATTTAATTATTATTATTTTGTTTTTCCTTTAGCTAACAAAATAATTTTTTAATCTGCCTTCATTTCTACCCGGGTACTTGCTTGACCGGGTTTAAAAGATTTGTAATAGACGTCATGTATCTTCAATAGCCCAGTGGTTAAAGCGTTCGACTGCCACCGCAGCGTCCCGAGTTCGAATCCTACAGCCGGAGGTGTTTTTCGAACGAAATACTTGTACAATTACAAACATATACAC
>JABFPK010002529.1:0-10050 GCA_022817445.1 Habroteleia sp. ZL-2020
CTATATAATATACGATTATTCTCACACTGTCACACTGGATATAGCCAAAGGACTAATACATTAATTATGCATAATCACATCTGATATCAATTAATTTTTCTACAGTAGAACTCACGAGTGACTAGTTAGTTCTTACTATTTATAAATACGTATGATAAAACTGGTAAGATTACCAGTTTTACTTGAATAGTACAAGAACAGTAAAACTGGTCAGATCTTTGTCAGTTTTTGATTAGTTTATCCAGTCTAGATGAAACTTATCAACAACTGACAAGCTACTGATCAGAACCGGTTAAAAAGTTGACGAATTTCTCCTAGGCACAGTTTCATATATCAACTCTACTCCATTCTTTCACATAACATTTATTTTGACGCATGCAGTTATATACGTGTCCAAAAAACAAAATAAAAATTTTACAAAATAATGAAAAACGAGAACATTGCAAAAAAGACATTTCTATCTCTCCCTCGTCGCGTCAACCATTTCATCTAGCCATCCAGCGATAAGAGTCGGCGCGGATTTGCCACAAGCAATGGCAAATCCGATCGACTAAGAACGCGGTGCATAAATAATTGTCGCAATAACGTTTGACACATAAAACAAAAGTAATGTCGTCGACCATTAGTCAGAACGCACATCGTCGCCGGATAGGCCGGTCTGTCGCTGTTGATTTCGCCACATTGCTGGCCCAGGGCAAACGCATTCCCTCCTTTTGCAACTGCCAACGAGCCAATCTAAGTGACGTACGGCATTACATGACCTCGCGACCTCATACCGCACGGCCATAATCATTTCATACACAATAGTCTCGCACGACTCACAGCGGGGGTCATGTAAGAGTAATGGTAGCAATTTGTATCCGCGGCTGCGTTCGGACCCGGTTATGTGCGATCCACAAACTCGCATCGCGTGTGTGCGTCTGCGACATTGTGTGGCGTCGCACCGCAACACCTCGCTGTTGCTTCGAAAAGTATGCCGCTGAAATAATAATTGGCTTCGCTCCTTTATATTCTTAACGAGTTTTCTCAACGCGAGATTTCGCAAATTTTCATTTCCGGACGTCGCCGCGCCAGAACCGATTCGAAAGAGGAAATTTGCCGGACCTGATACACATTCGCGCGCACACACACACGCGCGCATATTAGTTTCACGCCCGGAAAAAGAGCTCGAACGCGTTTGATATTGAATACGCTTACATCGATCAATAACGTTTAATTCAATTTCGGTTTCTGCGCGTGTTTATTATCATTTCTGCGTTTTAAATGATATTTTAGCCGAAGGTTAGAGTCGCGGCTCGCGCTTCGTGCTCGCGCGAGTCTATCGGAAACTAATACGGCATTGTTTACACCCGAGAAGAATAATGGCGCCTTTTTTCGACGGAGATTTTCACTTTCCAAAATGATGTATGTTGTTTGCCGGCTTTAAGTGAATTTTGGTTATTCCGTGAATTTTATCTATTTGCCGCAAAAGCGCAATTTTTTTGAGTGCAGTTTTTGAGGGTAGTTTACTGTGGGAAACGGAGACTAATATGGACAAATGAATACAAATTGAATTGGCTGCTTATGCAGCGCATAGGATTTACGCTTTTGTTGGTCTGCTAGTAAAGTTTGCTGGAATTAACTTCGAAGTTTTTCTAAACATTTGTATTTGAAAATTAATATGTTTGTGCGTAAATCATATTTAATGAGCAGTTGATTGGGTTTGTAAAGAAGTTAGAAATGGGGTACGAAATTGTAATAGAAGGAAGTTAGAAAGTGGTTTCAATTTTAACTCTCATAATTTCGTATTAATTTTTGCGTCACGGCTTGTTGTTAGTCCATTGTTTCGTATTATTTGTATTGTAATTTAATTAATATTTTTTCTGAGAAAAATTTCATTTAAAATTATTTAATTTCTGAATTGTGTATATTAAAGTCAATTAATTTCAATTTAATTAAATGTGGCAAATGGCATGGGATGTAACGAGTTAAAAGAATTTAAATCTTTATCAAGCCATTTTTTAATAAGTCAAATGCAATTAAATATGATAAAATGTAATTTAAAATGAATAAAAAGTCGTTTAATATTTCTATTCAAATGGCATTTTATCGAGTTTTTATGTTTAGAGAAAAAAGTAACTTCACAATATGATTTTACGTTTTACGAAATTTTATGCTTCAAGCTTTACTTAATTCGTGTATTAAAATATGAACCAAGATTATTTTATTATATATTCTAGAAAATAAAAATATAATAAACCAAATACAAAAAAGAAATTTATTATTTATCGTTCAATTTAATATGAAGAATTGGATTTTTAATCGTGAAACTATTTTAGCGAGTAAGATAATTGAAATGATATTTTTTCAGATATTTTCTTTCATTAAAATTTGCGTAAGCTACTTAAAGAGTAGATGGTAATTTTTTAACATAAAATTTTTAAGTATTCCTATAAAATCCATGTTTAAAAAAAGTATATGTTTATTTATTACGTTTATAGCATTTGCCTTATTAAATAAATATAGATCTTCATTTAGTTTAGATGAATAAACTACATTTCATTTACTATAGTACTCTCTCTCTCCTTCTCTTTCTCTTTCTCTAACAAAAAGAGTACAACTGATAGTGATTTATCAATTTTACATAGCTGGAGCTCTTCAAGAAAGATATAGACGAGACAAAGGTAATAAAAATTGTAATTGTTCAATTGTTAATTAATTCTAATTGTTGATAATTTATAAATCTGTAATTAAAATTATATGAAATTAGTTATTTCTTCACAGAAAGCTCAATAAATCTTCAATAATTAAAATTATCTGCGTCGTTTGCGATGCATCCCAATTGACTCTACATCCTACTCTGTTAGATGATGCTATATTACATATGCTACGCGCACGGGACAATTTCTCAGTCTAAAAAACGTCTCTTTTTGAATACGCTGCATATGATTTCGCATTATCACGGAAGAGTACCCCTTGTCCATTTTTACAGCCGTTAAAAGGATATAAAACTGAATCACAACCCCAAATCACCGACGTCATAGGCTTCCAGCATAAAATGAATTAAAGTACAATAAATGAATTCAAAGAAAAGAAATCGATATTCTCACTTTTTATGAACAATTCAAGACCAATAAATAACAATTTTAATGTAATATAAAATAAGAAAATTGAAAGGAATTTTTGAGGAACTCGCTTTTCTGCTTTTATAGATTCTTCTAAATTGATCGGAGCGATTAGAAATTGTACAATGCGCAACATCAAAATTTTCTGTGTCTGACAGGTCTCTTCTAATTCTTTGTATTCTACATAGTGTAACTGAAAAAGGCGTTCAAATCATCACTTCGAAAACAATAATGCACACTTTTTCATGCTTTACGCGACACACACAAATCCCTCAAAACCAGAACAGACCTTTTATTTTTAGAGAAATCTTTTATTTTGATTTTTTGCATTTAATTAAATTATAAACAATTACGATTAAGAAATGTAAATGCAAATGTCGTGAAATTCTCAGCAGATTTGTAATAAAAATTACTCTTCGTCGAATATATTATTAGTGCAAGGCATTACAACAATGAAAATGGTTAATTCATTTTTCACGCTATTTTCAAATATTTTTTAATAAAAATTCTTCTTTTTGATAAATTGGGTTACAGCATAGAAACGGAAATCGATGTTTCATGAACATGAAAACGCGTTTCGCCACTGTGGTGATAATTTAACATAAAAAGGAATTATTTTATTTCACGTGGTTGTTCAAAAGTGAAAATCTTGAACGAATCAATTTCACTTATGCACATTAAAATGCTAAGAATGAACAGACAAAATTGCAATTGTCAGTAAAAACTCAGTTTGACATCAAATAACTGAAAAAAATAAGTATTAAATAAATATTAGACTATATAAAGGTTTTCAAAATAAGTAAGTGTTATTTTGCTTGCAAATTGTGTGAAATGAAATGGTTTCTAATTAAAGAAATTAAAAATAATATAATTTTGTTTCATGGCAATGGTTTCTATCACAAAACGGACGAAAGATATAAATTAGATATCAATTTTAATTTGAGTTCAAAGTGATAAAAAATGAGTCAATTGTGTTTCATTCATGTTTAATTGTAATACAATATTTTGATTTCTCGAATCCTATGAATTTTAAATCGATTTTGATTGAACAGTTTCGGTAATACATTCTCGCGTAGAAAAAACTAGTCAGGTGAATGTCTGGTAAAAGTTTGGTTAAGTCTGGACACAAAGTCTGACTAAGTCTCACTCATGATCGAGTTCCAGACTGTCTTTAGTCTGGCACACAAAATTTTTGTCAAATTTAGATATTGAACACAAGTCAGACGATCCAAATTCATTCCAGAGTAACAACATCTGGCATCCCAGACTAATCAAGTCTGGATCGCTAGACTTGTGTTCAAAATTGAACGTAAGTCGAAAAATATTATGCGAGATTTTAGTAATCTGGCAGGAATATGGACCTCCAGACTTTGGTAGTCCGGCAGGAGTATGGACAGCCAGATTACTAAAAAAAGAAAGTCTGGAACTCGATCCTGAGCCAGATTTGGCCAGACTTATTTTTTCTACGCGGGATTGCCCTGGACCTAAAAACTTAAAAATTTGTCGGCTCATTGAAGAGAGAGATAATATAGCACTGATTTTCTAAATAAGAGAAAGTATACAACTGTAAAAAATCAATAATTAATAATAGTAATAATATTTTGAATTTAATATTTAATATAATTTTATTAATGAAATGTTAAAGTAAAAAAATTGTACAGCAATATTCATATCAAATATAAATGAATGGCTACGATGTTAATTATTTAAAAGTGCATTCCCTTGTACCGAACAAGGTACGAACTAGTTATCGGACCTATGAATATATAATTTGACTTAGACATAACATGACAGACATGGTCCAGTATCAAGATCATCCTATTTAACAATTTAGCAGCAAAAAATGTATATTTTTATTTATAAATATAATATTATTGTAAATTTATAATAAAATAATAGCGATTTATTATTACTATACTGCAGTGTATACTAAAAACAGCAATTCTATGGTGGAATCTGCAACTGCTTTTTGGAATGAGAATCAATAAATATCTCGAAAAGTAAACATTTTACGAAAAACATGTTCCAAATAAACCTCAAATATTATCATCGATATCAGCTTGTTAAAAAATTAGCTTCTTTTAATTGCTTTTTGAAGGCAACACGAGGAACAACTTTAAACTTTCAAATGGAAACGCCGATTTTTTTATTGCAGATTCGTATTTTAAGCCCCGACATACATTTTAATTTAAAAATATCCTCTCTTAATAGCAATTTCAAAAATTATGATCAATATTAAATTGTTTTTAATCGATTGATATTAATTCGCACGAACCAGCCTCTATTAATGTCAAAATAATAAATCAAGCTTCATTTAATGTCAAAATAATTTGTAATGTTTCGCCTAACTTCTGACAAAATTGTTTTCGATATTTTCCATGCGAATCGTGTAAAAAAGCTGCCCTATTTTGCCATTAACTTTTATTGCCATTGCTATTTATGCATCACTAAAAATACCTGCATATATAATAGGTGCAAGTAAATATGGTCAATTTCGATCAGACGGTCACCGGAGCCGAACAGTGCACCCGTTCTCGTTCAATCAATGTGATTGATTTTCTTCTAATTTAATACTAGCAAAAGGAAATCTCATTCATAAATCACGTATCCGGAAAAACGTGAAATAAACACGTACAATTGATAAATAGCGCTGAAATGTTGTCAAACATCGTTTGCGATTTCAATTCAGATGCGCGCTCAATCATTACGATAATAACGTCAATACCTTTTGCATTGGGGAAACAATTTTGTAACATTTATCATTGACGCAAACAGTGTAAAATCTGTATGGATTCGCCCTGGTTTACAAAATCAATGGAAAAAAGGAACAAAAACTGATCGTCCACTTTTTCCTTAGGACGCCAATTCTCTGCACCGAGTCACTTAAATGGTTAAGTGTGATCGATGAGTAGACTTTTCAGCGGGAAGATTCAAACAATGACAACTATCAGAGTTGGGCAAAGAAATAAAAGACAAATCGACGCGTATGGCGAGGCTGAAGTTAAACGAGAAAAGCTAAAGTAAAGCAAAAATAGATCAAGTGGATAAGCAATATTAAGGTGAAATCCATTTAATGATTCTTTAAGTAAATTCGAAGGTGTAGCGTACGACTGAAGTACCTTCTTTGACTTCTTTACCGAGTACGGAAAATCACTTGAAACAAAATTAAACAATGATGATCTTCGCAACGATATGGCAAGAACGTATATTGATCAACTAGATAAGCTTAATACATTTTCGAATTTTCATAACGAGATGTGTAGGTTTTATTTGAAAAATTATTTTTTGGTATTAATTTCAAAAAAAAAGTTATAAACATTTTTAGATATTGAATTTCTACTTATATTGGATATAAACTTTTAAAATTAGCGATTTACAGATAAATTATATTGAGTAAATTTTTTTTTCACTTTTTTTTAATTAAATTTTTATATTCATGGATGCGACTTGAGAGGAAAGAATATTAAAATTTCAGATGACAAAATTCAAACTTTTATAATGGATAATAAATTAAGAGTTAAATATGAGTTAAATATGAATCATATCTGGATAATAAACTTATTATGATGAATTAAAAAATACCAATAAATTATTTTACTATAAATCAAGTCAAAAACAAAATTCAATCATAAAATGTAAATTCAATAAAGAATCATATTGGATAATTTTCAAAATACAAATTTAAAATAAGTAAAAATTATAATATTTTGCAATGGTTTGGATTTCATTAAGAGTAGCACAAATAAGCTTTTTATAAAAAATATTTTCTTCAATTTATAAGTCCATTCCCTATTATAAAATATATTAATTCGTCATGTGTCTGAAGAAGTAGTGATAAAATAATTGGACGTTAATTCGAACCGAATGCAATATACTTACTTTGAAGCAGAAGTTTGAAAAATTTCATCTCGCTGAATTAAAAACTTATTAAACAGTTTTCAAAAATCGAATTAATAACTTAATTGCAATTTTCTGGAAGTACATTTCTCAATGTATTATCTTCTGTCAACGTCACGAAATATTCAATATATCCCTAACTTCAGAATATGCAACAATTGTTTCAATCCTCAACATTTGTTTTCCTACCTAAATCAAACACCATTTGTTATCGTTGTGTGGAGTTAAGGGATGATAACATTTATTCACAAAACTAGTATGCTTCTAATGCAAAAACAATTGTTTGACCTTCGATGATAAATGTTCAAATAATAAATTTTATATTCCAAAATAAATATTAGCGTACTTCTGCAAATAAAACTAAACCTATTAAGAGGACCAATTAATTTTTATAAAGATAAATGTCTTGATTGAAATTAGGTTGACAAATAATTGCCAAATTTCATGTTCTATAACTAAACATTAAATTGTCTCATTTCACAATTACTTTAATCAATTATTATTGCATTAAATACCCGCGTAGAAATAATAAGTCTGGCAAAAGTTTTTAATAAATTTAAATTTTAATAATTTTTTAATAAACGTTAATAATAATATAATAATAACTTTTAATAAATAATAAATAATAATAACTTTTATAGTCTGAAATGAATATGGATAGTCAGACTAAGACAGTCTGGAACTCGATCATGATCCAGACTTAGCCAGACTTTGTGTCCAGACTTAACCAGACTTTTACCAGATTTATTCTGACTTTAACCAGATTTTCGCCAGACTACTTTCGTCTACGCGGGTACTCTAGTCACTACATGTGTACAAAATTTATATAATTGATAACTTTCAAAGATTTGCTAAAAGTTTAAAAAAATATCACTTTTTTAAAAAAATCCACCCTAAACAATCAGAGATAAAAACTTAAAAACTTATAGTTACGACTTTTTACATAAATATATAAAACAAAATTTCATAATTGCCAAAGAACATAATTAATTACATAAATAATATTTTTTCTTATTTTATGGAATCCCACCAATTACGAATAAATTACGAATAAATTCAAATCCCGGACTATTTACATCCAAACTATTTGCAAAGAGGTTATTTTACATAAATCTATTCAATCAACCTATTCATGAGGGAAAGACTTTTTACTGTAGGATGTCGCCGTTTGAGAGAGAAGACAAAGACGACGAAGAAATTTTGAATAAGCATTAATCGCGTGACTCGGATCGATTGATTCGAGTATGCATTCGAGTCGAGAACACTTGATTAGGACCGCTGTGTCTTCCGAGCAGATTTATCAAAAGTGATGTTGCACGCTAAAAAAACTAGAGCAACATGACTTTCCCAACGTGGAAAATTGTATCCATCAAATTCTCGTCAAGTATGCTCTCGACAAGTTGCTTCGACGTCCTTCACTTGTTTATTTGTTTTTTCTTTTTACTACATCAGTTGTTTTTGTCCTCCGGGGTTGATGCGCTTGATCAACCATTACAACAAGTGACTCAGTTCATTCCGTGATAATTCTTCAAAGCAAACTCGCACCTGTTTTACCAGTTCATGGCTAATTATTAGTTCCAACGCACATCGGAATTGTTGTAAAATAAACTAATTCCCGACGTGATAAGGTTGATAGGTTTCCAAATAATCTTGTTTGGATATTTGGTCCAAAATACTAAAATACACTTGTCCGTTCATATGTCAAATCTTCCACATCTGGCGTATGCAGAGAAATCAGAGCTGCGATACTTTCCAATCGATTTGTATTTTATTACGAGAACGGTCACCCACCGTCGGCATCCAGTATTGTTGTTTTTCATCACAAACCGTGTTCAGTTCCATTGTAGAAAGTGAGATGGATTGGCTGCGATTTATGTGTCAAAAGTAAAAATGATGGAAATAGTTTTGTTTTACATGCAGTTTATACTGGACGCTTTGTTGGACATGCATCATTTATTTTGCTTTTGGAAGAATAGCACGGTAGACAAATAGTGGCTGCATGCTTATTATTGTTACCAATTACAAGGGGATCATTATGACTTTTAGGTTTATCAAATGAAACGGACAATGGATCTTTGTTTCCGAAGCCACCCAATCGTGTGGTGCAGAATAAAATATTGATCAACGTTGTCGAGGAGATTATGCAAAATAGGACAAATTTATATAACTCGCACAAAAATATCAATTAGTACGTTTCAAAAACCAACCGGAATAAGACAAGCCATTGAAACTTTATCAATGACTTAAACAAATTTGAAATGAATTTTGCACGGAGTGCCTTGCTCGACATTTTTGCTCGATTATGTGGCCGCGTTCTCAACTTTGTTAATAATAAAAATGCAGATCTGAAGTACTACCTTTTCTGCAAAAAATGTTAAGTGTCTTGGAATGAAATTTCCGGAGTAAATATTTCAATTATAAAGAATGTGTATTTGAACTAATAATTCAATTGTCGCGAAGCATGATTTCAGAGTCAAAAAAGAGAGACGGCACTTTATAAATTAGTCTCATTCAACACATTTTTCTTACCGTGACTCCCGGAGGTATCACAATCAACGGAAGAAAAGATGGTATCTTTTCCTTGTTTTACCTATTATAATGACATTAAACAATTCATTTGTAAGTTAAATCTCGTTACGGACTAGTCAAGGAATCGTTCGTTCCTTGCCCCGTGGGACTGTGAAATGAAAAGTTCCATTAATAATAAGCTCGTGAATAAAAAGAACGTGAAAAACGATTTGACTGCTATTATTACCCGCTGGGTCTTTGTTAATTACACTGAGTATTTCTCCGGAGACGCATTTCGGTCTTAAAACAGTAAGTTGCACTTCCACTTCTGCTCATTTAATGAAATCGACTTGCTTTCAATATTTCACGATCGCTTATGCGTTATTCTCATCCTAAAAATTAAATAATCGTTCATAAGAATATTTACAAATCAAACAGAAATTGTCGTGCTCGATGCTGTAATTCAATTTGCGTTCCACCTGCAAAATTCAACGACTTAAGTTGTAAGCAATCAGGATTTTTCCTTCAGATTGTTTCATTG
>JABFPK010002530.1:0-10049 GCA_022817445.1 Habroteleia sp. ZL-2020
GTACAATGCACTACAGAGATATCGATTTGGCATCGGCAATTCGAGTTTGGCTTTAAGTCTTCCGTTCCGCTCGATTTGCCTTCTGGTTCCGGAGAAAATTCCGCGCAAAGGAGCGTAAAAACTGCTCGCCAGCGGTTCAAGGAAACTCACGTCCAAAATACAGATAGATTTTCGCGCAGTTTTCAGCCGGACTCATTTCGCGGAAAAAATGCATTCCCCCTTCGAAACGATTCATCAAAACATGCACTTATTCGATCGAATTCCTGCTACTTTTATATCGCCAACCTTTCATAAAAAATATTTGAAAAACGTCATCTGGATCCGAAACATGTCCGACTTAAACAAAAGTGGTTCGCTTATCTTTATTCGATAATAAATTTCGTTTTGAGGAATGTCGTAAAAACGGTTGCTTCTGTCGTTCGGACGAGTTCCGTTCATTACGAAACATGCGTTCGAATTTAAGCTCCAGGCACTTTCCTCTTTTATGACTTATATCGTTTTTTATGTCATCTTTTAATCAGATCAGTGTGATAAGGCGATTTAAATTTATCGGACGGATTAGCACGGAACGCGTATATTTGAATTATTTTGATGATCGATAATTGGCAAATAAAGGAATTGTACGTTTATGAGGCATTAAATTCGAGTAATAACGCTCAAGTTGAATATTAAAATCTCTTATCCCGAAGTAATTTTCGTAGTATAAAATCGGTCATTCGAGTAATAAATGTTTCGTATATATGCATAGAAATTCATTCATTTTTACATAATATTTAATTAAGAAAAATATTTCACTCAATATATTTTGAATTGGAATAATATTACACTAAATTAGTCTTTTCATTTTCAGTTTTCAATAATACCTAGAAACGTAGAGTTCCAAGAAAGTATAAATTATACTTTCATAGAAAGAGTAAAAAAATATAAACACAACAATATATAAAGGTTTTTTTTTTCACGGTACTTACTATTAATTTTCATGTTTCCTGTGTTTATGTTCTTAGAACGTTTAATTAGAATATAATATAGACTTTTTAAAAATCTATATTTAATTTGAAACACAATTCATAACGAATATAAGATAAAGTTTTACAAATTACCTAATGGGACACATATAAAATAATAAATATCTAAAATATATAAATTAAATTCGCACACTTAGCGAATAAAGAAAAGAATAATATCAAAGAAGTTGAAGTACCAGAATGGTATTGTGACGCCGAGCGCTAGCAAGCAAAGATGCGCAGAACTGCCTTGTCAAGCGTAACGACAAATTCAAAGCTACTTACTTTAATCGCTATCTGCTGGGCAAAAATCGGCAGCAAGCGTAAGGCAAAGAGAGCGGGGTGCAAGCACAGACAAATTAAATAGGAGGGCAGCGGGGCAACACAGGCGAAGACGGCACGTAGCACACAAATTTCACTCGCGCACAAACTCGCGGGGAACACTTTCGAATTTTGGCATTGTAACGGCGGTAAAAACAAATTTTCAAATTCGCGAAATAGGTAGAACAAATGGCGGCAACTAACGACAGACTCCGCGGTATTCGGCGCATGCGAAGCAGAATAGCCAATCACGACGACGGGACGAAATATATCGATGGATCTAACCAATCGGTACACACAATCACTGCGCCATTCTGTAACAAAATTAATTATTATATTATTAATTAACTAAATTAACCATAATATAACCACTAAATTAACGTATATATAATAATTTTTATTATTTTATTACTATTATTTACGAAAATCTATATTCAGATAATTATTAGAACTGCGATTATTATATTCGACTGTACCTTTGTTTTAATCGGAAATATTCCTCATTTTAAAGAAAATATATCAATCACAGATCGCGGAAAAAACTTTCAACTTTCGACATTATAACAGTAGCGACAACTAAGTTTCAACTGCGCGGTCAGAAAACTAATACCGGATCCCGGCGCATGCATATCCAGATAGCCAATCACGACGCTGGAACGAAATATGTCGATGGATCTAACCAATCGATACGCACGATTACTGCGCAATTCTGTAACGTAATAAATATTTAAATATTTTATTATTAATTCTGCGCTTGTAGCTATTAAAATTAACCACAACATTATTTATTATTAATTAAGTAGATTAATTAATAAAAAATATATTTCCTGTATGTCTTTTTTAATAAAATATTTAATATATTAAAATTTTTATTATATTACATTGCTATTTTATTTACGAAAAATATTCATTCTGGAATATAATAAAATATTGATTATTATATTCGACTGTTTAACTGTTTCAATCAGTACTATTTCACAATTTTAATATAATTTATCAAACGCGTTAGGAGAATTTTTCAATTTCTCGTATTTTAACGGTAGCAAAGCTCGATTTTAAAACTGCACGGGTAGGGAAATGTTAGAATCCGGCGCATGCGTATCACACTGCTTCTCGTTAGACCGAGGCGAAATGTGTTGATGCTGAGCCAGGTAGGTAAGCGAATCTAAATTTTAAGATCTAATATCTAACCTCTCGATAATTCATATGCATGGTTATGTTGTTGCTGTGCAAATCTGTGATGTAATAAATTATTAAAATACTAATTAATTAAATTAATCTGAGATATATAGTGTTTTTCTGTTTTAATAAAATATTCTTTTATAATTTTTTATTATATTGTATTGTTATTTTGTTTTAATCGCAACTATTTCACAGTATAGAAATAATTTATCGTGTGAAATGAACTTTAATAATAGGTAATTAATAATGTAATTAATTCTATTGAATTATACATGAAAAAATTATTCTGTCATTAATTTTATAATTAATTTGTAAGTATTCATATTAATTAAAATACTGATATGTAAATTGATTTATCTAACGTTTCGACTAAATTCAGAAATTAAATTGATGTTAATATATAGAAGATAAATTGACATAACCAAACAGTCTATGAAAATTAATACAATGGCTGTATAAAATTGATATATATATATGTTATAAATTTTATTATACCTAATTAATAATTATAATTAATATTTGTTTAAGTTTTTATATTAATTAAATAAATTATTATTTATATACTACAAATGCATATATTTATTATTTATTAATCATTAATTTGTATTCTTTAAAATCATTATTAAATAATATACATTTTTATTTTCAGGTTATATCAATTCGTATTAAGTGGTTTCAATTTAAAAATTAATGATTCCGTTTTAAACAGGCATTACTTTTATTATGCATATTAATCATTTATTTAACACAAAACAACAATCAATGAGAAGAGAAAATTAATAAATTAAAAAATGGTAATGAAATTATTTTACTTTTTTCTCTCTCTGTTAAATGATAATATTAAGCTATTTCTCACCATTCAACAAACTTATATTTTTAATTATAAATTTATAAAATTTTTAATTTATCTTTAAAAGAAAATCTAGGATTTTCTTTTAAAAACATTTCATACGACATATAAGTATAATTTTTAATAAAATATATTTTTTAACATAAATTAAAAACATTTATTATTAATTGTAAATAAATTTCAGACGATGTAATTACAGATTTTAACTGTAGAAATGTAGAAAATATTTCTGTTAAAATATTTTATTAAAAATAGAAATTTATTTTCAATGGCATATATTGTAAGACATATATAAAACACATTTATTATTAATTATAAATAAATTTGCAAAAATGTAATTATAGTTACCATTTAATTTAATCATTTGAAACAAATAAAAATTGAAAATAAATAATATAAGTATCTCCTATGAACTGTTTTCTGGCATGCACGACATCTATAAATGACAGTAATTTGAATCCCATTATATAGTTCTTCAAAGCATTCACTTCATAATTTTAATTTCAAACTTTACTAAAAAAATTATAATATCTCTGATATATATAGTAGTATACGTAGTATAAATCTTTTATGAATTTATTATAAACTCACATGCTTTTATTTCACTAACATTTTCATTAATAAATAATGAATAAAATTTATGTATCTAAATGTGAATGTCACTGAATTTTTTCATGGTACAATTTTATAAAGAAAAATGTGCAAGTTAATTTTTTCTTAAACATCATCAAAAATAGTATTTACTGAGATTTAAATAATATTTTATATAATAAACATATTTATTTCAATGCATAAGTCATCTAATTTGACTAGTTTTTAATTGAAGAAATATTATATGGAATATATATGAGAAATGAAAACATAAAATATGCATAAAAGTTTTTGAACATTCTTCTGAATATATAAAAGATTATCTCTAAATTTATTTATATTATAAGTAATAAAATAAAAAAAAACTAAATTCATTATGTTATAAAATGTAACATTTGTTAAATATAAATCAAAATATGTAATATTTCATTTAAATTAATAAATACTTGAATTTGTTTGTATTTATGCAGATAAAAATGTGAGATATTTTATTTTGAATAACTTATGACAAGCATCTGAATTTCCAGAGTATATTTAAAATTATTAATCATAATATGTGTTTCACAAATATATACTATTTTGCTCATATAACTATGTTATAACAATAATTTTCTAATCTCCGCATTGTGTTGTTTTATTTAATTTTAGAATATTTTAAAAGCATTCGTACATTAAAATGCATTGAAAGTATTGATTTTTCCATGAGTTTTTAATTCACGATAAAATTGCCAAAAATTGAATAACTGTATTACATTGCTGTTCTTTGGATAACGTATTATAAAAGCGTTTTTTTTATAAACAACTGTAAAGACTGTAAATACATTTAATAAAATGTTTTTTAAAAATTAAAAAAAGTTTACAACATCCGTTGATCAATTATATGGTTTCTAAAACCTCTTTTCTCCAGAAACCACACACAAGTTTTTCCACGTCTGCACTTCAACCATTTTTCTGCCAAAAACGATCAGTGCACCAGACGTTGACTCGTAATCCTACACGATTTATTTGCTTCCGTTTATCTAGTGGTTATTGCCTTCTAACTTATGCTGCAGATTTCCTGCTTTACGTTAATGAAGAATTCTTGTCTTGTTTTATAAAAGACAATAGTTCTTCAATGGAATTAAGTAAATCCGTCAGTCTTACTTTGTCAATTTTTAATACTGAAACTACTTGATTATTATGTGATAATACTTCTTAAAGTTAATTGTATTTGAACTTAGTATTTGCTTCGCGAAGACAAAGTATATTGTATTTTGTGTTATATATACTTCTAATTGTAAAAAATAATGTATATATATGTATAAATAATAGATAATATTGCATGGAGATAAATAATATGTTACTTTAACACAAAACTGGAATTACAAAAGAACAAAATATATATAAATATTAGAAATAAAGTAAGATAACCATAGATAGAAAATATCTTTACATATATTTCAGACTTAAGTGTTCTATACTATTTACTACACAGAAGACAAGTTTATTTTTAAATATTCTTATATGATAGCAGTAAATATGGAAAATCATTTTGAATTGTAATTTGTTAATTAAATTAAATAGAATTGTAAATTAAGCAGTTAATGGCTTGACAACAAATTTTGAGGAGGCTTTTGTAAAGAAAATTTAACAGCAATTGTTTCGTAGAAAATATAAAATTAATTTGTTACGAATTTACGAGTCTTTAAGTAGAATAATCGTTATTAAATTTAAGTAATATAAACACAACTGAACCTCTTTGCAATGAATAGAATGCCTAAATCGTATTACTTTCATTCAATAAAAACATCTTACTAAAGACCACACCACATGTGGTCAAAAATTAAATCTATTTTGTCTACGGATTCGACTTCGACTGTAGACTCATTTTCCGTCGCCAGTTAATATACGATCTGGCGCAATAAGACGGGAAATGAGTGTCAAATATCATATATTCAAAATGTCCTACTACCAGGGCTTTTTTTGTACTTCGTTGCAAAGACGTCGGAATACACGATTTCCGACGACACTTATCGGTAAGAGCTCGAACCGGCCATTTTTGTTTTAAGATTGCGAGGTATTTGTACCGACGAAAACGGTGTCTCGTGTAAACAATACAAAGTGCATAAAATTCATTAAACCGAATTTATTAGACGTGGTACCTTCGCGTACCAGATAAATTCGGCATACGTGGTGTCCGGATACACCAAACAATAAACGCAAAGTAATGCGAGTGAGGTCCGCGTTAAAATAGATAAACGATCGGTCTATATATATAAAAATTATTGTAAACGTTTACACGAGCCCTAATTTAATAATAAACGAAAAAAGTGTTCGAAAAGTGTTATTATTATTTTCCTACACGACAGCAATTTTAACCAAATAACAAGCTTATAATAATATTATTATATTATATAAAATATTTTATAATTATTATAACTTGTTTCTAAAGACTCCATCATAAATGATTAAAAAATAAGGAAGCCTTTGGCATAATAAAATAAAAAGTTAAATCATTATTTGTAATTAATAACATATCTTAAATTTTATTATTATTTTATTTTGATTTTAAATTATTATAAATAATATTAATAATCAAAATTCTAATTTTTTCAATATAATATTCGGATGCAAAAAAAAATAAGAATTCATAATTCATAAAAGCATAAATTCATAAAATCTAAATTATTATCGTTTATTCTTTACCATATTGAAACTTTGAAAGAGATTTGCGCGAATAGCGTAGAAAAAAACGAATCACTTTTCTCACAAACGAAAATTGATAATTTTTGCATCAGTTACTTCATTTTTATTAAATCAAATTTCTTTATAAATCTAGTCATACAATAGTGTATTATTGTAAATATTTATATATACTGTAAAATCAAATAATATAATGTAAAATAATATGACAAGAGTATTTTTAATGTCTCGGAAATATTGAATTTATTACATCCTTTAATATATAATAAAATAACTCTGTATGTAGAGAGGAAGAGAAAAGTAGAGATTTCACGTGGAAATTTTGAATCCATTAGGCAACCATAAGTTTTTTTAAATTATTACACGTTCATATACGTACTGTATAAGTATGTATTCGTACTGTATATTAAGTAATATATTTGCTTGTATGCATATCTCTTACAAAAATATATATTTACTACACACATTTTGAACATATGTCAAATATTCGAAAAATGTTATATGATATAATGTGTATTACACATATCTATCATATATATATTAATATATGTGTTATTAAAAACATGTCACGTGACAAGTGCTGCATCGTTGGTTCCACATGACGCATGCACGTAACATATATATATATAAGACATACGTTTTTCTTGCTTAAATAATATAGATAGAATTACTACCAATATAAATAATAATATACTACCATTCTAAATTTAATATTTTAATATCTCTAATATGTATTTGTAAAAGAAATCAAACTTTTGCCTTCCCTATATGAATTTTTAAGAGTGATAGATTTTTTTGAAGAAAAATGAAGCAGTCAAATAAAAACATAAGTAACTGAATATGCTACCTCAATTAAATTACATAATTATATCTCTAAAATATCTTTTTAAATTGTTTAATGAAAAATATCCATATTGTAAGATCTTTCAAATTTTGGTTTCAAAGAAACAATTTATTTTTTTGTGTAATATACACTGCTTAAAAGAATTTCTTAGATATTTTTGTATAGAAAACTGTCTATCTTCTTAAGTCACATCGTATACAAAAACTGGAAAAACTGCCTCTGGAAATATGATCCTCTAAAGCAATTTCTATAGCGCTAACTGAAAAAAATCGCACCCCCTATAAGTACTACCCCTTCTCCCCTGCAAACGAAGCTATGCTTAAAAGTCAGAAAACAATCTTTGCCGCCACGCACTCAGTTGAAATAGATATTTGCCTACATTTTTGATAAAATAATTTTAAAAATTCGTTCTTTTTCAAAATATTAAAAAAATGTCTTTAAATTTTATTAAAATTTGTAGGAATTATAGAGTTTTAAAAAATTCCTTAGTGTTCATACACTTTGATGCTTTATGAATAGGGATTAATTGTACAAAATTTAAACTCACACACATGCATATAGAGCATAGTAAAATTCTAGGAAAACATCATGTGAATTATCATTGTTTTTTAAATAAAACCCAATTTTTTAACCAAATAAAACTAAATCAAGCATTTACAATAATTACCGTTCTTATAAATAATTTAGTTTCCTATTTCTTTGACCTAATTATTCAGGAAAATTTAAATTTTAAATATGAATTAAGAGATCTTCATTTCCTATAATATATCAAAAAATCTGATTTTTGATATATTCAATAACATATATAATTCTTTTAAAAGAGAAATGAAAATTTACAACAAACGATACAATAAACTAAAAGGGAAGCGAAATGGGAAAACGTGGACAAAGTTTAGAAACCATCAATTTATTCTTAAATTCGAGCTCGGTTTTACTAGGCCATTTGCGAGTACAAAACCTAAGCAAAGAGATAAGGGGTCGTACTCTTAATTGCATGCGAAACAAATTCGTCAACGTGCGCATGCTCGCGGTTCGTTCACCCGATTTGATCAACATAAACCAAAGTAGGTCACACGATATACGACTGTAAATTGGACGAGAACGAAGAAGAAACCGAAGAAATAGGCGCACGTTATTATTCGGCACATTTGCCGCGCTATCACCCATTCTCTTGCTTTATTATCGTAAATTTAATCTTCTTATGATGAAAGGTGACGACGTCCTACTATAAGAATTTTTCCCACATCTTTTACGACGCCAATGGCATCCGCATTCTATTGAAGACAGCTTATTACGTTCGCTCGACCTTTTCAAATCCGCCATTCTTATCCTTTTCACGGTACTCGTGGCACAAATTCATTATGTGCGAACGCCGATATGCGACTAAAATTCGTCAGGAAAGTTCGCAATACATACGGGCGTACGTGTTTCTCGCAAGCCCAGTAGTGAGATAAGTGCCACTGTGGTGCTACGAATAACGAATACAAATCCCTAAGCAATTAAGGCGCTGGCGATGTGTTTCGCGGTGGTGTCTTGTGTCAGGCGAAACTAGATTGGCAAAACACGTCACTGGGCAAACGAGACTTTCTTCTGTGTTGCATTCTCGACCAAGGCCCCGGTGGAACGAGTACATTCCACCAACGTGGTTCGGATGTGTATATTTTGTACGAATTTCCGCTGCAGAGAAACACCGATGTAGCTTACTTCCCATATGGGGAATTGAAGTGTATCGGCTGCCTTAACGAATCATTTCAATCATTATTTACCACAACCAAAAAACATGCCTTTGTTCTCTGGGTGTTTTTCTTTTATTTATCAGCAAAAATACATTTAATCAAAAATAGAAGATGCAAGATAAATTTAAAATTACGATTGAAAAATTACTAATTTTTCATTTCGATATACTTATAAATTTTAAATAAAAAAATAGTCATTTTGATTTGTGTCTTTAAACGATTTGTAAAATTTTGAGTCAGTAGTTGAATAGAGTTAATTCAATAAGTTTCATGATAATAATAAGAGACTAAATGTGCCGCGAAAATTTAATTGGTTCTAATGAGATCTAATTGGTGGAGGATTTACTGTAATCAAGTAAATACTGATGATTTTCAAACCAGAGTAGATCTGACCAGAATGATGCGACCTCGTGAAATTTAATTACGTGTGATCAGATTTAATCGTATCGGTAGGACATGGTTATCCAATAAACATCAAAATCGACCATTACATGATTATTATGCTCTGTAGACGTTTAGAGTAGATAAGCCATACATGTGTTACGTAATTATTCTTAATCCAGAAAATTTACCTGCTCTGAAAATGCGCTTTTAAATGCTTTCTAAAAGAAAATGATTAAACTATGATTCCAGCTAGCTATTTTAAATAACCCGGAAATATTCTTGAGAATTCATAGCACTTTAGTATGTGACAAAAATATCTTCCTACATATTCTCGGCACACATTCAATTTTAGTATTATCAGCTTTTGCAAAAAATACTGGAATTATATGGTCCGGAACTGAAGAAATTGCAATGGCTCGGAGAGCGGAATTGGGGATACGAGCGTAAGAGTGTTT
>JABFPK010002531.1:0-10048 GCA_022817445.1 Habroteleia sp. ZL-2020
GAATATAATTATTAAAAACTATAGTTTTTTCTGCATGTACAGAAAAATTATGCATTCTGTCAGAACAAAATTGTTTATTGTACTTTTAAATTACAATTACTAATCGTTTAATATTTCATCCGATTCTTTTACGGGGGATTTTACAAAAAAATGCATAACATTGTTTTTATTATTTAATAAAAAAATAAACCGTTTATTAGTTTAAAAATATTTATTTTTAAATAAAGTTACAAAAATAAAGTAATTTAAATAAAAATAAATAAAAAAGTTAAAGAAGAAATGATAGGAGAAAAATTGAAAGAAATGTTTGTATTATTAGTATTATTTATAAATATGTTCAATTTGTTGAATAATAAATGTTTCCCTACTATGTTTTTGTGAAAAATCTTCAATTTTTTACAATTGTTTGTATATTAATTAATAAGAATAATCAAAATTAGAAAGTTTCCAATATAATTCTAACAAATTTTCTGAATTAAGACTTATCGGATAAATAGGTATTTTCAGACTTTGTTGTACTATGTAAAATAGTTGCCAATTCAAGCCAGAAATGAAATAATTTGTATGAATTATTTGAAATGAAATCTACGTTCAATTTTTAAAATAGGAAAATATAGTGTAAGTAAATAAATATTTATATACTACATGGTAAATATAAATATTATTTTAAGTTTAGCGAATTTAAAAACTAAGGTTATTTATAAAATAAAATATATTAAAATCGTGGTACAAAACTGGTATGCATTTTATGGCAAATTAAAAACTAATATCCATTTTCCACGAGAATTCTACGTTGAAACTATGTAAAATTCTGTCCTCGTTGTCTACAATCGATTATGCCAAGAAGGAAATTAATCGCAACTATTTGCATTAAAATCCACACAAATTTCTATTTTAATCTAAGTACATTTAACAAACTAAATTTAGATTTCTATTGCTAATTTCACGTTGATTTTACAAGTTTCAAATATGTAAGTAATTATTTTTATTTTTTATCAAAATTTCTATTATTTGCAATGTGTTCAGTTTATAAAAATTAATCATTCATAAAACATTTATTTAAAATTTAATTATCTTAAAATCCCCATTTTTTATGTTAAACATTTAATTTATAAAACATCATTTATTTAAAATTCAAATAAATCTTTCTTTATTTTAATGTTAAAAAGCTGACAAATTAGTGTCAGTTATTTAAATAGGTTTCTGACGCGCACAATTACTTAAAAAAACACTAATTAATATCATTGCCGAAACTGGTATAATAATTTGAATCATTGGAATTATAATTCAAAGACTTATATAATATAATTTGTGCAGAATTGATCGACAAACACATATTTGATGCGTTTTAACAATTTAGAAGTCTTTAGACTTAAATGCATTAAAGAATTCCTACGATTAAATTGATATATAACCCACTAGTATTCTAAAGCAATGCAAAAGTCTTATATTATCTGGAACAAGATTTTAAGATCACATATTATACATGAAAATCGTTGACGATAAATTTTGCGACCAAAGTAAGTAATAAAGTTGTCCCAAATACTTTGCCTTTATTCGGGCGCGCAACTAAAAAAATAAGATGCTATAGAAGTTAGAAATGTTGGAAGCTAGAAAACCTTAACCCTCTCCCTAATCTTGACAAAGTCCTAAATTCCAAACGGGCCGAAGCACGACCTTGTCTCGGATCAACGTTCCATCTTTCAAAAGCTAAACTTTTAGACTAGCTACCGGCGGTGTTTAAATAAGTCCAGAACTTTGGTTCTCTAGATTGCTCTTCCCCCGAATTCCAAGCCCCGCGTTTCCGTTATATTTAAAGAGCCGCAGGTTGCGAAACGTAAAGACAAACGGGCAGGTGCGGCCCACACGTGAGGGACTCCCTCAGCGACTCAGAATATCGCTCGGTTTGATGTCTGCGGCTCACGGCGTGGTCCCTGAAAAAAAAAAAATCGAGTTGGCAATGAGGTGGACACGAGAAACACTCTGCCAAAATAATTAGGAAGTCGTCTCGGGGATGTGCTAAAAGTGTCCGCTCGGGCACGCGCGATTTGGCTGCGGAAGCTAGTCGCGTCCCGGGCGTTAGTGCGACGAGTTGCTCCCCGTGGTCGAAGCCCCAAAGACGACGCGCCAGTTCGGACCCGACTCTCGTTCCCGCCACACGTCTTTCAAATCCGTTTCTTAATTCATCCTTTACTTATCGTTTTCTCTCTTGCTCGGGGTTCTGTTCTGTTTTCCCTCTTGTTTTTCGTCGTCGCGACATGTTTGTGTCTCCCGGTAAGGATTATACATCGATTATCACTGTGATCATTTTCTATAGTGTTTCAAATTTAGCTGACAGGTGCGTAGGTGGCGCTGCTTTCTACGTGATCGTGATGGATGGCAAGCAGCGCCACCTGGTGCTGCCGTGCTAGTGACGAAAAAATTAAGAAAAAAATTAAAATAATAGTCAAATAAACACTGTTTAATTATATCAGTGTAAAAATCGTACGCCGTAAAGTGTTTTGACAAGGCAAGAGTAGAGGTGAAACTTTTAATCTTGAATAAGTGTTTTCATCTTTTATTTAACGAGTGATTTTCAGTTTGTGAAATACAATAATTCCAAGGATTTTGGGTACAGCTCGTTCATTTGTATTAACTCGGGGGTCCTTTTATTTTATCGTTAACTTTATCTTTACCTTGGCATTAGACTTTGGTGTTACAAATTGGCGTAACAAACTTTACTGTGGCGCACGATTTTTGTTTGAACAGCAAATTAAAGCTATAAAATATTCAATTTCATTTTATTTATCCGAATTGAATTTTTTCTTTTTGTTTTGATTAAGAAATTTAACACTCATATTATTATCTTACAAATTAGAAACTAATAACCATATAAAAAAATAAAAATTCTAAATGACTTTTCAGGTATATTTTTAGTACGTTCTAATATTCTTGGGGGGCAGACCTAGAATATTAATTAATATCATTTAAGGATAGAAAGAGAGATGTAATAAAAGATGTTGTAGTTTGTTAAAACAGTTTTATTTGAATGCTGTGTTCACAAATAAAAAATCAAATTTTGGTCATTTTAGGAAAATAGCACTTTTCTTATTTATAATGTTTTACTTTTTTAGTTTAGTATCGCGTAAAAGATAAGAATTGTGTTGAATTAGAAAGTACAAAAATTATACATACAATATTTATTTTTGAGATAAGTTCAAATAACATAATATAATTAATATATAAGTTAATTTTATTTTATCTACTGTACATTTTATATATCTAATTATTCCAATTGCTAAGTTACCAAATTTTCAAATCCGCGAACCATTTGAAAGCATTTCGTAAAAAATTGTACAATAAAGATTCTCTTTTCTATGATATTTTTTTTATTTTATTGATAAAATTAGGTTCAAAATTATTAATATTACAGTTTTTTGCATTACTCTTTTAACAATGTATTTCTACTAACTTTTTGATATCAACTTTCTTATAATACGGTACTACAATATGAAAAAATATATTCACTGCGTAACATACAATATCACGTCAGTACAAATTTAAGCAACTCTTTTGTTCTAATAATATTTCTGAACCTTACACGTGCCTGACAAAATCATTATCATTTAAAACGATCAAGTATTTTAGATTAAGTTTCACTCTTAAATTTTGTTTTCTTTAATAATTCAATTCTATAATTATTCGATACAAATTAATACATAATTAATATAATTTTTTTTATTAGTACGATGAAATTTATTTTGTGAAACTGATACGTTTAACAAATTCAATGATACAAATTTAATTGTATTATAATTACTATATAAAAAATAATTAAATATATAATAAAAAAATTAGATCACACATTACAATGTGATACTTTTGTTTCATATATTGATTGTTTATTCTGTATATTTTTTTATTGTATTAATATATAATATATAAAATATACAATTATTTTATTAAATTAATTGTTTTAATATCAAAGTTAATATTTGGTATAATTTTGTTGAGTTTAATAGTATGTAAGCATTCCGAATAAAAGTAAGTGTGGAAGAAATACTAAGATTTGTTTAAGAATGACACTGTATGATTATGTAACTGCGTAAACGCACCCTGTATAATATCGTTCAAAAAGTCTTAAAATACGCGCCAAGGAAATAGTGTGCTTAGCGTAGAAGCATTTAAATATATCTGGCGCCGCATGCGTACCACGTCTAACCAATGATGTAGCTCCACATGCTTTCTGCTTTTCCGCACTCTCGACCGCTCTGCTGTTCGATTCACCGCGAGAAAGTAAAAAAGCCGAAAATCACCCGAACAATGTGATATTTCATTTAAAAATGATCTCCTTTCAAAAGTATGTAATTGTTAAAACTATTTCATGACGTCAACGTCAATGTGATATTTTGTTATTAATTAATGATTTTTATCTTTTTATAAATCCACATAAATTTTGTATTATTTTAGCAACGAGTACAACACTAAAATTATACATAAGGTAAATTCTATTTCATTAATTTATACCAATGCCACTATTTAACTATGATTTTACTGAATCCTTTTTGATAAATATTACTTCAAATAGAAGTTTAGATAAAAAAAATTAAAAAGTAGTGTAAGAACAAAAATATACATAATAATTTCGTTTGTAATATTAAATTTTTCAAACATATCATTCCCTTTTTATTGTTTACGTAGGCATATTCATACATCTAGCATTGCAATTTATAATGAAAAAAAAAAGGAAAAATGAATTTACACCAAAATTCATATCGATATTCAAAAATATCGATACGTAATTAAACAATTGAAATAGTTATAAAATATATTAAAGATTCAATATTTTTATTCAATTTAAAACGTGTAACTTTTTATTACGTTTAATATTGTGGAGGACAATATAAATACAATTTAAAACGTTTCATTTTATTATTTTATGTTATTCATTCAAATAGATTTCTAAATTGTATATAATAAATAAAATTTCATTTAAACGTAATTAAAATAATGTGAAATCGCAACATTAATGCGAATATTAGAACTCATTTTTATAAATTCAAAATCAACTGCATTATTAGATTTCCTTGAGAGGAAAAAATCAAATTAAATTAAATAAGATTAAGTAAATGAAAAAAAATCGACAAACACTAATTAATTTAGTTAAAAATTAAATTTGAGATAGCGAGCTCGAATTTCAAATGTATATATGCAACTCTACTTTCTATATTCACACACATGTTACGGTATTTAATACTTTGTTAATAAATATTTTAATTTCTAAACAAATATTTTGATTATTATCGTTTTTATTACATTTGTTAGAGATTTTTCAAATGTTATATTTTTTCGTATTGTATATTTTAGATTATTTGTATTTTTATCATACATATTAATTTGTATAATATAATGTCAGAAACTTAAACTATTATGAACATTATATAAAATTAGTAAATTAAATTAATTTTCAATTTACTTATAATATATTAGTTAAATAAATATTACAAACCGTCCAATCGGATACAATCAAATATTTTCATCTTAATTATATTCGTATTTTAAGGTTTAGAAAATTATTGATGAATTAATTGTATTTTTGGCCGTGGTTGTCATGGTTTAATCAACGTACTAATGACACACTCTATTACTTAATCTATCCTACTGGATGTCAGGAGTATTACGAAAAAAACCTTATGTTTATTGTAACGGACGTTATTGTCAAATCATTGGCGTTAAAACAAACAGAAAGATATTACGTCAGTTTTTTTAATAGGGTACTTGAGCGAAGATGAATTCTAGATATATGGATGAAATATTTCATTTAAAAATAATTATTTAAATATATAAGCTATAAACAAATATTATTAAATATATAAGTATCATTTTACAACTTTATTCTAAGTTAAATATACAATTTTCTAAAATTGACGGAATTAAATAATTAAAAGAATTTTATTATGTTAAGAAATTATTTTATCATGAACTTTTATTAAGGTTTACTGACATTACTTTATCAAGAAGTTTTTTTAATACAAGTTTTAGTCTTTCAACCAAACAAAAACTCTATTCCATTAAAGTTGTACTATAATAAAAAAAACTTTCTATCATATTTCTTTAAAATTAATTTTTAAAATGTTGACATTTTTATTAGTGGATTATTAGTTAACAAATTAAAAACAATTTCATGTTAAGGCAAATGTGTTCATACATTTCAGTTTAATAATTGTATTTATATTAATATGGAACACATATTATTATCAACAGATTTAAAATTTCTTCATTAACAATTGCAATTAATTATTCTTTTACTTTACAAAGGAAGATTCGTGAGATTGTAATAGCAATAACATTTATGTAATTATTTCATTTAAGTTACTTTATGTCTGTAGTTTTGTTGACGCGAGTCGAAAATTTTTACTTAAATATTAATAAAAAATTTATCTGATAATCTTAACGTAAATAATTCCAAATTGTTATGTATAATTATTTTATTATCAAAAATTTAATAGATATCTTAACACACTAAACAAAATTATTTGATAAAATCCAATCACTTGTATTTTACTAGATGTGTATTAATTCAATTGTAATTTATTTGATTAAATGTTAAATAAAGAATTTTTATTTCAGAATTTATTCACTTTATACAAATACTTATAAGTAATATATACATATATAATATGCATTGTATAATTTTATATATTTATCTGTATGATTATAAGAATTTTAAGTATATTATTTTAAATCAAACCTTAATTCAGTTTGAGAATGTATAATTAAAAATAATTCACTTTATATAAAATAAGTTATAAAAATTAATAAGAATATTTAAATTCATAAAAAACAAGAGAAAAAATATATTGTTTCTAATGACATCTCCATTAACAATTATAAAATTTAATATTCGTATAATTATAGTGTAAACATATTTAAAATATTTAGAATTTTGTATAGATGTAACCACTGTAAACAAAACGATAATTAAAGTATCTTGATTTAAAGCATCGTTACTTTAAATTCATATTGTAACTTATATTACTTTGAAAAACAATTATAATTTTCTTTAAAAATCGAAGTATTTAATAAGATAAATTATTTGTTTGCGATATAAATTTTCTAGATCATCATAGTTTGTTTGTATAATCTATATGTTATGCTAAATTGAATTAAAATATTAAATTATACATTTTATGAATATCGAAAATAAAAATTTTTGACATATCACTGTATTTTATGCATATTTTTTTACTATGTATCTGAAAACTTATAGAACCATATTTATGAATATGGTTTCAAAATTGAATTTGCTATTATCATACTAAACACGTATTCATTAATGCATCAGATCGATATTTTGAGAATATATGATATTGATTTCTGACATCAAAACGTATGCAAAAAATATATTTATAACATGCAATAAATATTGAAGTGCACTTGAGATATTGTAATATTATTTTTGGGAACATTGCGATATCAGAAAAGAATATCACAAAGCAGTAATTTTATAATTTGTCTACAATTCTATTAAGAATACCCTCTCTACTTAGTTTCTGTTTCTAAAATTGTAATAACTCCTACCTCAGAACATGAACGTTCTAAATACGTCCAGAGACTATTCAGTAATATTAAATAATATTGTAAAGCATTTTTTTCATACTACTGGCATAAAATATATTCACTTTTTAATATTGCAATTTTAAAAAATATATTATTTAATATTTCTTTCTCATTCATGTTTTTAAAATATTTGTTTTGACATTATTAAAAATATTTTCTACACGCATTCAGAATACAAAGTTAGCTCTCATTCTTCTACTCAATAAGTTTATTTTGTATTAATTTCTTCTAGAAAATCATGAATTTTAGACGGCGTATCGCCTCTTTCATCCCCTTAAGTTTTAGTTAAAACATTGTATTGAAAATATTTTCATAAGATTTTTTATTATGCTGATATCTGAATATTTTCAAGATATACTCACACATTATAATCATATTTCAATACGCTGATCTATCAAAAAATATTCTCTTAAATCCCTCCTTTAAAATATATATAATTTTTAATTTTTGACAGTATTTATTAACGAAATAAAATTGTTTAAGAGACACATCATCTAAAGTATTAACACATTCATGAAACGATGATTTATTAAGCAATGAAAGACAGTCACATAAATAAACATAAATATTTCCAGTCCTAATTAAAATAAAACATTAATTTGCATAAAAATTAATGATGATATTAGTTTATAGTCAATTACAAGTTAAATATTCCAATGAAAGAAAAGTCAAAAATACTTTAATTCGGAAATCGTTGATTTGAAATTTGACAAAAAAATAGAATAGAAAAAGCTCATTTATGTTGTGCAAACATGTAAAACTAACGAGAATGCTTTAAATAACTTAGTTGATTGTGAGTTATTTGCGCGCAATTGTGGAAGGTGGCGCTCGTGAAACGTGCTTATGACTGGCGTTTGTAATCGTGCGGAGTTGTAACCGAACTAACTCGAGGTTGTACAACCGTAACAATATAACAGTGTGTGAGTGTGACGGCTTAACAGCTGGACAGTACGGTAGTGCTACGGAAGAGGAGGCAGGAGGTTTAGTGGGTTCGGATGTTTGGTTGGTAGAATCGAGTAAGAAAACGACAACTCGATTTTGCAAACGACAAATCGTGTGTACATCCGTATACATATACTCAAACACGAAATCCTGTTACACGTTGAAACAATATGACGTGTGTCTCATACTCGCGCGATATTGTTCAACCGTAGTGAGTTCACGACGCATCACGCGCTCCCGCTCTCTTGTTTGCTTCTTAACGTATGCACTCTATTTCTTACTCATTCTCTTGTTCGTTTACTCCCTCCCCGTCTCCCACTAGCTCCCATCCTCCCCTTCACGAATACATCAGCGTATGTGTAGGTCCTATCCGCTAGTAGCAAGAATACACGTTTTCTTGTACACATTTTCGCTATCTGTCTCTTTTCTCTTTCTCTCCCCTCTCCCTTCGATGAGCGCTTCCGTTCAAAGCGCGCCCCTTTTTTTAGTGTAATCCACCAACGTCGTCCGATTCTAACCTAAAATTTTGTTCTGCCGTTGTGACGCGTCTTTAAGTTTTTGTGACTAGCGGCGCATCATCACGGTAAGTTTTCGTTTCGTGTTTCTAGGTTAGGTGGATTTGCCGCGACAAATCAAGTGACGCGTGTTACGTCGTGCGCAATGTTTAGCAGGCTTAGCGATCAAGTTGTCGTCGAATGTTAACGGTAAAATAATAACTTTTGCACACATTTCGTGTGTTCCAACGTCTACGATTTCATACTTCAAATCTTATACTGCTACAGAATCATTAGACGGTTCGAAGCCAGTCGTGAGACACGAAAGTAACTGTCGTGTAATTTTTCGTCACTGCGAGGATGCACGACGTTTTTACACGTGTATCGTTCGGGCAGGTTGTATGTATCGTACGATACACGTGGCATTTTGATCATTGTTTTGGGCGTTTGATATTGATTTATTAACGACGCATTTAGCTTTACATTTCACGATTAAATCCGTGATGCTCCAATCTAACTTTTTTATGATTTTAGTTTAATAAATCATGTCGGTATAGGGCACAGTGTTCCGTTCATCCCCTTATGTTTTAGATGAAACTTTACTCCATTTTACACGCGTTTCCATTTTCAATTATTTTCTAAAATTACGTCGCTTGTTTCTTTATCCTATGACTCAATAATTTTTGTTAAGTCAGCTTTGAATTTCCGATTCAAATTTTATATCACTTAGCATTATTTAATATAATTTCATCAAAGTAATTTAACTTTCAAAACATATATAATTGTTTTTTTAAATATACTTTATTGATATTCTTTTTTCAATAATTTCTTTGGTTATGTAGCTTAAAACCTATAATTTGTGGAATAATAGTTTTTAATTTTAAATATTAATATATATTATACACAGCTAATATTATGTTAGATAATATACTTATTTTTATGGTATATGGTATTAATTTTATTAATAGATATAATATATATTACAAACGTGAATTTAGCTTTCATATAAACTT
>JABFPK010002532.1:0-10046 GCA_022817445.1 Habroteleia sp. ZL-2020
GGCATCCTCCTCAACTGCGAGAGAATAAACTTCAACGTGACCATCGTGTCGGCCCACTATTAAATCCAATCCATCTTGCAATTCGAATGTGTCGAGTGACGTTATTTCCGAACCCATTGGTTTCAGAAGCCAAGTCACCCTTAGCGTCTTTTTCCCATCTACTATGAGCAAACCAATTCGTCCGTCCATTGTACCAATAAGGAGACGATCTGTGGAATCTAGGGTACCATCCCTATAAATAAAAGAATTTCGATATATTATAATAACGTGTGAGAGAACAAATTAATTAAATAATTAATTTTTTTAAGTTTTAGATATAGAATCCAATTTGTGCAAAAATAATAATAACATAAAGAAACAATAATTATATAAAGTGAGCAAAATATACATCGCAAATACCAGAAATAAAAAAATAAGAAAGACCAGAAATAATATTGGGTGCAAACATAAATAATTAAAAGATAATTCAAAAAACACGATTTCAATTGAAATCAAGAACTTCCATGTAAATAAACCGGAAAGATCACAATAAGTCATATTGCAAAGGTCAATAGTGGCATAATTGATAGCAGTACTACATAATATAGTGAGAGGATTATTTGCTGTATAGTTAGATCGAAATCGATTGATTACAAAAGCTTTTTTAGTCCTAACAATTCTATCGGGAACTTTGAATCTTAACCGACTCAAGAGATTGGGGCTATCAATTTGCTAATTAATTTATGTAAAAATTTCAAATCACAGGATTTACGTAAAGATAAGAGAGTGGCACATTTAAAAACACACACACATAGCAGTAGTACTGTAATTGTGTGATTTAAACGGATCCTGCGAGTTCATACTTGATACAACTATTCTATAAAATCTGTGTTGAATTGTTTTCAATCTTTTAACATTTGTTTGAGTATATGGAGACCATGTGACAGACCTATGCATCAATTGGCCGTACTAAAGAAAAATATAATTTCTGTATAGTATCTACCGAATGGCAATTTTTACTGAATCTTATAAAACCTAGTACCTGAGAAGCCATATTAATACATTTATTTATAGGTTTCATCAAAAAGTATTTTGAAATCAAAAAATTCGTAGATCTTTAACAGTGTTGACGTTAGATAACTGTTTTCCATTTAAACAGTAGATATTTTTATCTATAATAATAAATAAATAATAATTTTTAATTTTTAATTAATAAAAAGGACGAAATAGGCTTTCAATAAATTTTAAAATCACAACAATAAGTCCCAGGAATTTTATACTGTTCCTAAAGGTTACTCCTTTACTGTTATTTAATAATATTTTATTTCTTTGATGATAATCAATAAATTCTGTCGTCAAGTATTATTAGCATTCTTCGAAGATTAAAATTAATAGGAAAATGTTTACCGTGACTAAGTAAAAATAAAAATGTGTAATAAAATATTAATGTGTTTTATAGATTTGAAACAACTGATATAAAATGGAACCTGCACAATGCAAGCACTGTAGGAACAGAAGGCAGCCTCAAAACAATTGGTCCCTTTGCACCTTGTAGAACTCGTATCTAAAATAAGTTTGTTAATAATTATTTTTTGTTAAGGTAGAATGAAATGTCAAACTTTAACGACTGAAACTGAGACAATTACCGCGCAATCACTGCAAGCAAGAATAGCATACACGGTCGAATCCTTTCCAGGCAAAAGGACAATATCCAGTAACTTTTCTCCAGCCAAATAGGAGTCTGCATCTTTACAATCTCGGTACCTGTGATACACATCTCGAGCGCAAGCTGCTAAGTCAGGTCCAAGAACGTATCTAAAATATACACACATTGTTTACAGATTTTTCATATAAAGTTTAATAATGATAAATTACTATATTATATAACAAATAGTTTATTAAAACACAAATTTAAGTAAATATTGCTTACTTTTCTAAGTTTTGTTAGTCGAAATTATGAATTTTCAATTTTGTGAAATTTAATATTATAATTAAATTTAATATATAATTAATTTGGTATATTATTGTTTTTTTTATTAAAAATTAATAACGATTTTATTATAGCTAAACATTATTTATTGAATTCAATTTAAACTTAAAAATAAATTTTAAGTTTTTTAATTTGAAAAATATGCTTACAGTGATGTAATTGGTTCAATCAAACTTGTGTCAAATTCAAGGAATATTTTGCCTTTCTTGGTATATCCTTGTACAGTATTTCCACGCGAAACAAATATTTTATCTTTTAGCATGCCCAAGGTACCTCCTAATACCAATTTACTAATTTTTTCTCCGGGTAATGATTTAAATAACAACTGCAACTCTCCTTTCTTCATACCTGAAAAAGAATTTAATAAATAAATTAATTTACTAAATATATAAAAATAATTTGTATTGACAAACAAAATATAAATAATAATAGAAAATAATTTTTCAAATAATGTCAAATAATTTTGAATGGTACAATTTAAATTATATTGGTAAACTTATTAATAATTATTAATAATTATAATGATCTTTTAATATATTAATAACATATTTTGTTAGATCTTATGCAGATATTAAACTATTTAAACACAAACATGAAATGCAAAATATAAAATAATAATTGATTTTACATTTAAATTTGTAATTTAATATATATTATTTGTCAATAATATATATTTGTATTTCACAGTACCATAAATATGAAGAATCCCATCATGGTCCCCAACTGTGAACTTCTGTGGTTGTTTTGGATCAGTGGAGGGTAATATTTTTGTAGTCCCACGTGAAGTAACTCCAACAGTGACATATTCTACTTTGGTCAGAATGAGCGTCATTATGAATTAAAAAAATAACTACCTGACAGGTTGTATTTACTTTGCATGTTTTTACAGAATCAACAGTGATCTGTTTCACTCTAATAATATGATCATAGCTTTTTAGCAATAATCTAAAATTATATTTAAATTTAATTCAGAATGTTTTGTTGTTATTAAAAGGATCATCCAACGTTGACTGGATGATTAAGTAATTGTTAATATTTTTGCAGTCATCACAACAAACTTATCATATAATTTAAAATTAAAGTTCAAATACGATCAATTTTACCATAGTAACTGGTATGCATAACACTTTCATAATTATTTTAAATTACAACCACATTATCAGTGAATCATTGAAATATATATTTAATACATTATTTTGAATTATTTACAAATTTTAAAAGAACATTTTCAATTGTGAATTTCAAATATATTTAAATATTCAAAAGTTAAATTTCAAATTTGTCGCCTTTTTAGGAAACACTTTCTAGAAATTTTATTTTATTGTATTGGTTATAGATAGTCTAAACTCAATTACTTTTTTTTCTAAAATTTCAATAATTTTGTTATTACAAATATGTGAATTTATTAATTATTAAATGTAATTTTATACCGTTTTGTTTTATATGAAAAACAATCTTTTGTTAATAGAAAAATAATGAATTTATTTATGTATGTATCTAGTAAAATGATTAATATTCAGTGAATTGGCGGCATTGTGTAACCGAATTTGAACCAACTTCAGAGAAAAAGCGACACATTTTTCATATTGCCATCGCCAACTGTGATATCACGATAGTCACATTGTAGGATCGACTTAAAATATCGGTTCGTTTAGTTCAATATTTTAATTACCATATTTTTACATTCTATCTATTATATTAAAATCCAACGTAAGTATTTCTTTTATTGTAATCAATAATTTATCTTATTAAATTTCAGTAATAACAATGTCAACAATTCATCATTTTTCTCTTATTATTGTTCAAATAATTCTACATAGAATTTCATTTGTAAATAAATTTTGTTTGAATAATTTATATATTATAATCTATTGATAAATTTGTATTTGTAACAAATCTGCATTACTATGCGTTAAAAGATTTGTTAATTTATTTTATTTTTGAGGTTATGTTTACATAATTGAAAAGAGAATTTAGAACTTATTTATTATTATTTAAGAAATTTCAATTTAAAAGTGATATAAAAGATGAATTTTATTGAAATAATTTTAAAACATTATTGTTTTTAGTATTATGAGTGTAATTGTGTAACTTGTGTTATTGTACCTATTTATTGTATTTAAAATGTCATAAGGTACAGAAATTGTGAAAAGCAGATTTAAATTTGCTTTTGAATTTGTGTGTTTATGTCATTTTAATTTAACATTACCCAGAATAAATATATTTGTATAATGTTTTATTGAAAATCTATAATTATTATAATAACAAATAATTTTAGTATATATTAAATATATCTAATAAAATATTATGTAAAACTAATATATAACTATTGATAACACTGTAAAATGATATAGAATAACAAAACTATTTCTTAACTATTGTAAAAACAAAGGAGACTTTATATCTAAACTTTGAACTAAGAACTTAAGTCAATCCTGAAATTATAAATAAATAATATATTTTAACGTACATAATAAAAATAATATATATAATAATAACATAAAAATTATTATTGTAAATTAATGTTAAATATTTACTTCATTATAGATTGAAAAGTAAATATTCTATTAACATAATGATTACCACTAATGTTTTATCAAATATATTTTATATTTTAGTTGAAAAAATGTTAGTCTAAATAAATTATATAAAGTATATAAAATAACGTCTAAAACAGCATAATAAGAAACGTTATTTCAATTAATTCAAGTCTTTTATGGTTCAGAAATATATATAATTTTTTTATTTATTTTCATCTATATATATATATAATATGCAAGCAAAAATTTGTATACAAATAAATATATATCAGACATTGACCTTTCCAAACGTGTTATTAATATTGTAAAAATCATAACAAAAGACTTATTATAATATACTTATATAGAAATACAATTAATTAAATTTCATTTATTTTTATAAAATCAAGATAATATTATAAATATTTAATATACTTCTTATTATGTGCATATATTTTTTTTAAATACAATCAACATAATCAATATAAAATTTCGTACATTTTTAATGTTTTAACTAGTTGATTTAATATTTTTTTAGAATGTCTGGTCGACAAGGTGGTAAACTGAAACCTCTTAAAGGGCCAAAGAAGAAGGTTGAGGAATTAGATGATGAAGAAGTAGCATTCAAGCAAAAACAAAAAGAGCAAGCAAAGGCTCTGGCGGAAGCCAAAGCGAAAGCTTCTCAGAAAGGACCATTCGTCACTGGTGGTATCAAAAAGTCTGGTAAAAAGTAACACCTAGCATAATGTGTAAATCGTAAACACAGGGTTCAGCGTTAATTCGTCATGTGACATCGGTCATCGTTTTTATCAAATTTTACCGCTGATTATTTGCATTTGTATCGTTTTTCAAATTTCTATTAATTTTATGTATAAATCAAATAATAAATATGAAACGTGTATAAAATAAATTTTACGCGTAAACTTATTTATTCATTTATATTAGATAATTGATATATATTGTAATTTAAAAAAATTGTCATGTAAAAGTAATTTTTATACAATGTGTTTTGATACAATTTTTGTATAATTATTATATGAAAAAATTGATTATAAATTATAAAATCTTGTTTCGAGGAAATATAATATTTTTACTAAAGATTAAAGGCAACTGGAAACCTAGTTAATAAAGACGTAGTGTATCATAAATGAAGAATGATTTATGAGATATATAATATTTCGGCAATCTTTTTTTCATATTTTTTTGTAGCAGGGACTGCCGTGTCATTTGATATTTATTAATATTATGTATATATCTGAAATATGTATAAGTTGAAATAAATTTTATATCTGTTAATAATACACAGGTTATAAAAGTATGCAACAGTTTCGAACTAATTTTGTTTTGCAGCATAACACTTATTCAAGTTGCTATATGTAAACTTATCGATTAATTACGTTTTTAATTCGCATGTATATTGAGTCTGACAAGTAATAAGAAAATATTCATTTATTACTGCAAACTATTATTACAAACATAATAACATTACATGTATCTATTAAGTAAGTTGATTGAATGTTTGTTCAACAATGGCTGCTATTTTATATTTAAAAGTGGCGAAACACATGCACACATTAAACTTTTTTAATATCTATAATGTGTATACATTTTTTTATTTTGAATGTATTAAGACGAATATTTAATCAAGTTTATAGAAAACTCCGGCCAAGGTCAATTTCATTTAAATGGGAGGATTTTTAAAAATAGTTACTTATTTATATCGAGAAATGATATTTATATGAATATATAAGCAATACCATATTATTCTGCTTGTATTAACTCGAGAAGTTAAAACCTGAGTCACGTCTTGACAAGTTCTTCAATTAAGAAAAAAATGTACAAGTGAACAAGTCATGCTTAGAAAAAATAGAAAATATTTCTATCTCTGTATTTATTAAATACAATTTAACCAAAAAAGAAAAACTTCAATATCTTACTAAATTAATATTTTGAGGAACTCAAGTTTGGAATGTGTGTGCCACGGGTATTTTTAATCTAGTTATACATATTAACTTTCTAATTTAATATACATTAACATCAAACAAATAAGTTTTTTCAACTTCGATACTAATGAATTTCAATTTCCTTTCATATATATTTATATATTCGAGAAAACTGAAACCAATTTAAGATATTGAATTTGAATACTGATTTCAAATAATTTAATTATAATATAAAAAAGAAATTAGCAATAATATTAGAGAATAAATATTGAAAAACAATCACTCGTGAAAAGAACTCATTTCTTCCTCATTTGCATATTGAATGTACAATGTTTTCCAAGCAAATCAATGCGAATGAAAGTTACAGTACAAAAGTACACTTATATAAGATCCACAATATCGAATCTAATCTGACAAGTCACAGTTCCTTTTTCAAAAATGCTTATTCCCATATGAAAGACCCAAGGCCAGATCGAAAAGCTATGGTATTTTCCACATACATACAAGAACCCAAAGTGCCTAATTCACGTATACATAAGTAGGCCAAATACTTGTACCAAATCAAATCCGACACATGTAAGCATCTAATATATATATATATATATTATATATCTATAATATATATATATATATATATATATATATATATATATATATAATTTATTTCTCAATAAAATTTAATTTTTTATTTTCAAATTCGTTACCTTCTTCACTATTTTGAATCTAAAGTCATTTATACCGCTGTATCGAGTGTATATGAGGGAGAAGTCTTATATTAATTTTGTTTGTATGCGTACGTGTATTTGTGTTGTCGCTGGTCGATGCGATAGTGTGCGTCAGCGTAAGGAAAAATGCGAGGAGTCGCGGACCAATCAAGCGACGGGAACTACAGCTGACTACCATATGATCGCAATGCTGCCAACCGCGCAACGCGTGCTTGAATGTCAAAACGTGACTGTGTTGGTGCACGACAAAGCCCTGTTGCAAGAGAAATTCATCAGTGGAATAACCCGTCTCATCGTAATTTCCTTTCTTCGTTCGTCCCTGCTTTTTTCAGCCAGACGACCATGTCAAATTGAAACAAATATCCACTGTTGTCCATCATATTTCCATTGGCTTTTATTCATATGTTCTATTAGGCAAATACTGTCATACTTGCACTTTTTATTCGCTTTTCTTTCTTTTTACTTTGTAGTTTTTAATAGAATTTCGTATTTATTGCAAATAAATAAAATAAAATTGTACAATTTTATTTACTTGCCATTTTTAATTGATTATTGTATTTGTATGCTAACAATTTTTCATTATATAAGATTTGTAAACAAATTATATATATAACAATTAAAGTAAATTTAAAATTAAAAATCAGACGATTCTAAATGTTTAAATATGAATACATTTCTTTCGTGATAAATGGTATACATATATTGTAAAGGAAAATTGTAAATTAATATTGAATTTATATGCATATATATAGTGTATATAACTAAATAAATAAATAATAATACACGTGTAGAAAAATATAATCAATAATTCCAAAATTTGTTTTAATTCGACAAAATGTGGTTACACAATCAATTCTGTGAAATTTAAGAAAAAAGTTGTAAGCAAACTTGTAAATGCTTTGTTTTACATCTAATTTAATAATTACTAGTGGTATAGAAATTTCTTTGTTTCTCGTACGATACAATAATGTTTTGATAGTCGAATGCTGTTGTTTTTTTTGCGCAACAAAAAAAGAGAAAATGAAATATTGTTTTTTTTTTAATAATGTATATTTTTTTCTGAAAATTTGTATGGCAATTGTGGTGAATCAATTGGGAATAATTGAACTTGATTTTCGTTAAAATGAAAATGCTCGCAGCTTATTACGCATCATAATCGGGTACAAGTCATCACAGCGTCATTTAAAACTGACTCGGACTTCATATAACGAACAAAGAGACACTGGAAATACTCGTATTTTCTTCGAAACGTATTAGCTTATTGCTCTGAAATTTATAGTCACAGTTATAGAAATTATAGCTTTTTTAGATTCTGAAAAATTGTGCAAAAACACATACATTCATTTTAAATAAACAAAATAATCAAGTATATTTATCTTATTTTGTTAAATCAATTCATGTCAATGTGATTTGAACATTGATATTCATTTTGTAATTGTTATTCTGAAAAATTGTTTTTTGTATTAAACATTTCAGTTGTTTGTATTTGAATTTATGATGAGTATTTTTTTGTTGTATGAAAAAATGAAATGATTCTCCATGAAAGACGAACATTGCGTCATACGGTAAAGAATGAGATGAAACCTGCACACCGTTACGTCATTTATATCGAGTTTTACATTTTACAAATTGTTAGTAGTTAAGCATATACAAAGATATTAATGCGATATTGAAATTATTAGTTGACGATTAAATACGTGAATGATGACGGAAAATTTTTATCGATGTGTTAACAAAATAAAATATCTTTTGGTTAGTAACGATCGCGACAAATGTGCAAATTAAATCATTTGCTTCGTAATAATTTTTGCGATAATTTGTAAATTGACATATAAAAAGGTTAGTACAAATTTGTATACAATTTTGCAACCTAAACATGGATTAAATATTGCCGTTTTTAAGGTTAGTATAAAGATGTTATCTATAAATAATTTTATAAAACAATTTAAAAATAGGATATTGAAATTTCTTTGTATTCTAAATACGGCTTCGAATAAAGAAATGACGAATTAATAAACAACGCCAATTCAATCTCCTTGTGAAAATTAAAATAATTAATGGACAAATTTTCTTTTTCTTAGCGAGAGAAAACTTTCGAAATGCTATAATACAAATGTTTCGAAATTTCAAAATCCTAATAAGCAAAAAATATTTAAACGAATGTTTTTTAAATATAAAATATTCCAGAGAAAAATATATTTCGCAATTCTCAATATATCGTAACAATTTTTTTTTGAAAATATCGTATAATATATGATATTTTTAAAACGTTTACTACTATAAAAAAAGTAAAAGTATATTTACTTTTAATATGAAGTTTAGAAGAATTTCAAAAAATTTCAAATGAAATAACCGAAATATTAATAGTTTTATATAAATGTTAAAAAGTATTCTTTTTTACAGCGAAATGTATATATTTAAAATTTTCAAAATATTTACTTATATAATTATGTGTTTATAAATGTTATATGGATATTTAGTATACTTTCTTTCTCAGCTTTCGTATGTAAAGTACAAAATCGTATTTTCTTATTATATTATAATTACAATGTTTATTGTTATTATAAATACAGTAAAAATAAATAGAGGGATCGTTGGTTCCAAGAAAGGGAAGATTTTGAAAACAATTTGGCCAAGCGTTGATTCGACCTCGAGCTTCCAAAAAAAGCAACTCCAGGCGCATCGGGAGCTGGTGGTTGGCGCGCGCGCGCGCGCGATTGGTAAGCCTGACGTTCTCGTGCGAGCTGTCACCGTCTAGGTCAGTTGGCAACAGACCTTCGGCTCGTGCAGTTGTTGGATACGGCAAAAGCGACAATCGTTGCTCGCGAGCGACGACGTTCCGTTCGATTGTTCTTGGGTTGAACGAATCGCCCGGAACACCGCTGCCCGA
>JABFPK010002534.1:0-10045 GCA_022817445.1 Habroteleia sp. ZL-2020
CTTTCTGTTATTGAAAACGTTTTTGCGTCTACCTATATTTGTTATCAAAATGGGCAAACTAAACATATATTTGTTGTCAATACTTAGTTACTATACCTTTGAATTTGAATATTATATAATATAGAAGTTCTTCTTACATTTATAAATATTTGTAAGATAACAGTTTTTTAATTCAATATTTATCAATTCAATTTTTGTTTAAATGTACAAAGTTAAGATATTTTGTGATTTCAGAATAAAAGCGAAATAAATACCAAGAAAAGATATATTTAATTCAAAGAGGAAGTACGAAAGTAGATGGTATACTTAATGAAACTCATATTAATTTGAAAAATGACGACATTTGAATTGCTCATTTACATTAACTGAATAAAGCTAAGATTCAAAGAGGTTCTTAAATGTAAAACTTATTTCAATGAATTATTTTTTATTAATTTGCTGCATACAAAAAAGCTATATAAAACAAAATGTGTGTGTAGCGTAACAGTAGATACAATGTAAATATCTACCCATTCAATTACAGTTAAATTCTGTTAATCCGATCATTTTTTACAATATTTTCTGTTTTTTAATAATTATATACATATTTATTTTCATATTAACATATTTTCACGTTATACTGTGAGTATTGTTTTTATAAATCGAAGTTTTTAACTCTTAAGTTTCTAATTGATTGTTCTGTTAAAGAAAATTATTTGTTTTAGCCTAAACAAATTTAAAAAAATTGATGTGAAAGAAGATAGATAATGATGTTTAAAGTACAAAATGGAGAAAAAAATTAAAAAACAAAAATAAATTCTGAAAATCATGCTTCATGTGAAGAAAAATATTTCTATCACTACATATCAAGAATATTTGTACTGAAACATTTATATTTTTAAAAAAATATATCTCAATTTAATCAGACATCTCTTAAATTTTATAAAAATGAAAACATATCTTTTTAATAAGATTATTAATTATCTTTTCCGGAATATTATCAATAAAGTAATAATTAAAACAAACAGTATTTACAAAATCAATAGTCGAGAATTGCAATAATATCTCGACAGATAATAATGTGTAAACAACACGTAACACACATACGATTCCGGAAGGATACATCGACAATGATGAAGGCAATATTATGTTGATCTCACTTAATCAACACGCACGAGGAAGTTCTGACCGGAAGGGCGATTAGTTAAGGCTTCAATTACGCACAATCAGTTTCGTCGACATCTTCCTTAATCACAGGACAACCTTAGGACCGAATAGTCGTCATCACTTGGTCAGTGAAACAAATTTATGTTAAATTACCACCTCACAATGATTGTTCGACTAACGTAATTTAGGACACAATATTCATTTATATCAATATAACATTATTACATAAAACCAGTTTAAATTTATTATAGAAACAATAATTACGTCACTATGGATTTCTTGTTCTTTGAATTGAATTACAGAATTTGGATAAAAATGAAACTCATTTTTTGATCATTTCTCAGGCAATATCAAAGCTTGCTGTCAGCATGAAAATAATTAATTCCTTTGCAAAATAATGTATAGTAAAATATTAAATATTTATATGGAATTTTATTGTTTTCTTTTTCTTTTAAATAAAATTAATTTTCTAGCTTGCTCAATGCAAAAACGTTATTATAATGACATGAATTTTTAGCGTATATAAAAGCTTCTTATCTCCACATTATAAAGCATAATTTGCATATCCCCTATCCCTATATTTCGTTAAAACCATTTTCGGATAAACACCTCATCATGTATTAAATTTATTTACTGGAAAGTTCTTCTTGGAAGTATCAATGCCCAAAGTATATCAACCATTTTAAAATAATCTTCTTTTGGAGTTTGGTTGGTAAGTTTTAAAATTTTTGAATATTTAAAATTGTGTATAAAGTAATCTATGAATATAAACTATTGCTAAATAATTAACACTGCAACTAAAAAGAAATCATTATTCATACTTAAATCTAGCTTATACAAAGCTTTTAGTGGCGAGTTATGCATGATTAATTTCAATGGCAACCATGGTCTCAAAGGACTGTCTAACGTACTTCAAAATTTGATACTAAAACTTACAGTATTTTGGTTTACCAGAATATATGCAACTTGTGTTTCAAGTCATCGCTTTCGATTATAGTTTAATAAGATTCTACTTTAGAATATATAGACATACGAAGGAAAATCCTTATTTATATTATATACAAATTGAATAGTAAATGAAATTATTAATTTAATGAAATAAAATATGAAGAAACAAATATTTTATTTTTTATATTAAGTAAGCATTAATGTTTTCTAACCAAATTTGAATAACTTAAACTTTTATTGAAGATATTACTAAAAGACAATAAATATCTAATTATATACGCAGTGCATTTCTCTCATCCTAGATTAAAATAGCTAATTAAACGTTTTAACCTAGATACAAATGATAACAAAAAAGTCAAAACAATTCCTCCTTTAATAATAAGTATTAAAAATATCCTTTAGAAATAATTTTACATATAAAGTTATAGAAAAAAATTATTTCTTTAAGCAACTAAAAGTTTATTAACGAAAAGTTTGTTAACGACAAATTGTTTAAAAGTCAGCTTAACTTCCTTAATGTGTTAGAAAGCGTGAAATATCTGCTTAATACGAAGAGGTATAAAAATGGAGAAGCCATATTATTGGAAAGTTTGTAAAAATATTAATGAACCACATACTGTTATTGGCATGGAATTAAATTCAAATAATTCATTTAATAATTTTTTTCGTCATTTGTACTTAAGAAGTGGTATCATAATAAATAAGCTGGGAGTTGTTATCTTAAGTGTGAAGTCGAATATGGTTATAGTTTAAGTTTGCTGGAACCATCTTAAAAGTCCTTGGAACGTAGCTAATTTATGTTTTCCAAGTTTAATTAACATTTTGAATACTAGTCGTAAACACGCCGGATAAAAACATGTATACGATTAATGCAGATTATTCAATCAACTAAAGCATGATGGACGGGTATGAACGTTTCATCGATTCTCTAATTCAGGAGACTTCGGATCGTTTATCATCCCTTAAAGTACCACATCTCACTTTAAGAGATCTGTCGTTTCATCAGAAAGGAGTTATTTAATCATAATTCAAGCTCGTTATAAAAATATCCTGACTCAGTGACAAATATAGTACAAATAACTTTGAACATGATCTTCTCATCTATCTACCAAATAGATATTTTGCTTCTTTCTGTTCCAAAAGTTATTCTAAAGCTTAAAACAATTTTGTTAACCATTAAGATTAGAAAGAGATGTAATTCCTTATAGCACCACCATATGACAGACCATATTAAAACAGCAATTTATTCTAACGACAAATAAAACCTTATACAGAATTGTAAACTTGGCTCAACGACAATTATACTATTTTACGAATTTGAAATTCATCGATCCCGCGATTTTGTAGATCCAGAAGAGTCGGCATTGCGAAATATCAAATGTGAGAATAAAAACTTCTGTTTTCTCATCTCTTTTTCATAGTTTAGCTAACCCATGCATTCTTTAAACACTACTTTTACTCTATTCTCCGTATTCCGGATAACAATGTATGTTTTTACTTATCCTACAGTACTTTAAACAAAATAATTATTTCTTCTTATTTTAAATTATAATTAATTCTTCTGCCACTTTCTACGGATTCAATCTACCAACAGGATGTTTGGTCAACAATTTTGTTTTTGTTTATAATACCCCAAAATGGGATTAGATTATACGCAAGCGAAATCACTTTCGCATGGACCAAATACGTCCTTCTATTCTTTCTTTCTATGTCTTAAAGATTTCGAGCCGTTTATCATTTTTTCGGCTAATATACGTCCCGGTCTCAGAATAATGAACGAACAGGAAAGTGGTAGGTGTTTCCAAAATCGGGAAAGTGAAATAATACCTTTTGCCCGGTGGTCCGACTAGATAATCCTGAACGCACTAATACTGGCACTCGTTAAGCACTACGCCACGATAACACTAAAAGCCTTCTTCTTTTAATCACGTCGATCGATTTTCAATCACTGAAGCCACACGCGAATTCACTTCTCTCGGTACTTCCTCTCACTAATTGACCGCGCAACAATTAGATCCAAAGATACGGGACTTCTGCGAGTATCGTACCCCGTGGCCGACCTTTGGCAGTATCTCCACGCGGTAACATCCGGCAGGAGCACGTGTTATACGGCACTGAGCATTCACGGGGTTAAATCGTATGGGCGGGTTTGGCAATTGACATCGCCGGGTCAAGTCCTGGTACACGCGAGAAGCAGCCTCATTACTCAACTACGTATACTTCAAACACAACCAGGACTCTTGGTGAGGAACGACGCCCTATCGTCGCGATGCGGGGTGAACGCACGACTTGCGGACGATATCCACCCTCCGACCGCCTGACCGACCAACACCAACAACCTCGCAGAAGCTTCACGGATATCTGACAATGGTTCTCGCGCAGGCCCGCCACCTTCAGTGACGCCAAGAGAGGGATGGTTCGCACGCACCGAACGTCCGACAGAGACGTCAGCAGGACGCGAGGGATGATAAGGGCAAAGAACGAGAGAGATGGAAAGCGCGACGGTTGTGTTTATACAGACCGCCTGGCAACACAAGCGCCACCAAGTGCAGCCGGTGACTCGCGCAACTATACCCGCCGATCGAATTTCTGATTGGGTGGGAGAACACGCTCGTTTGCCGCGACGAGAGGAAGAGCCAAAAGGTGGATTCCCGCAGGGACAAACCGTGTTGAGAATGGAAGAGATACGTCTGAGAAGTCTGCTAAGAATTCGATCAAACAGTATCACATGTAGACTACGATAAATTTCGATGTAGTAATCCATTAGCACGGTTTGCATCACGTACAAAAAATTACACAAATTCCTAAAAACTATAAGTAGCTTAAATTTCAGTTGGGATGTATCTAAGCTTCGTAGACAATATTAAACTTTGATTGCACCATGCCATAATAGATATTTATTCCTTGGGATAATTTACATTTTTATAATATAAGTTTCTTTACATATCATTTTACAAAAAACATATCAGTGCAAAAGTTGCAATTTGGTATGGTCTGCATCTAATGCAAGTGAAAGGTAGTGTATCCTCATTTGGCGGTGCTTTTAACGGCCGATAGTAGATTCCGGGATCTTCAAGTGACGCTAATTGACGAATTAAATTACCCCAAATGGTACGCAATAATTGATACTTGACGCAGACAATTTACATGATGATTAGTATTTTGAATGTACAAAGAATATTAGTTTCATGCCATGTCCCTAATTTTTAACTAACGCATCGTTTAATTCTATTAGGATTCTCTAATTTCCTTATTAAGACCAGCCAACTTGGCTTATTTTCAAGACTCCACCCGAACATATAAATTGACTACTGTCGTGAAATACAATCCCTTTTGTCTTTACTTGTGATTTAAACTGAGACCTAATTTCGATTTATTATTATAAAAGGGAACGAATTTGCGTAATTCCTCTAAATGTTCAAATTCCATTTAAATTTATCACGTCACATTTGTATATCATAATAAAGAGGGTTGGAATAAAAACGTAATATTGTACTGATAAATTAGTTTTAGAAGAAGGTAAAGCTTCAAACTTTATTATATTAACATTTTTTTCTTAGAAGTAATCAACGTCATTTTTATTTTCATTTTGATTATCTGTTTATTGAAGTACTACCTCAAGAGTCCCCCATCGTCGAAGGGTTAACTGCACGTCAAACGCACACGTTCACTCGAGGATCATTGCTATGAACGATCAAATCCCTACTTGGGTTTAAGGTCTCCGTTGATAGATCCTCTTTTCCAGACACAAATAAATCCAGCACATTGCACGCCTGCGTTCATCAGATAATATTTGCCAATCATAATAAGCTACGTATATCCACCGAATAAAGCAACTTTAAAAATTCTCTCGAAAACGTTTTCTCGTATGTTATATATTATACTCGTATATACTGAGAAAAAAATTGTCACGAATAATTACTGTTTAAACAGTAATCCAACGCCAATAATGACGTAAACATAAAATTTTTTGTTTTTAACAGCAAATTCTTCTACACTTCACCGTAAAATAAACTAATAACATAGAACTTAAAAACGAAATCGAAATTAAAAACTAACAAGAAAATAAACTGATTATAACGGTTATTTGAGAAGTAATTTAGTTGGCATATTTTTAGACGATGTTAGCACCTATAGTGTATATGCCTACAAAATTTCATATGTATTGTTAAACATTGAATGTCTATATGTTATTCTGATGACAGCCGTTTGTTTAACAGCAGTTTATATACAACGGTGATTCATATACATGATTCAAATTCATCTTTTCACGAAGGATATTCATGAAAGAATTTCTCCACACTAAGTGATTCATGTCCCCTGCAGGAAGCAACTTTGAATCAACGAATGCAAACACGACAGAATATACACACACATTAAAATCGTACTACATCTTCTGGGTACGAAAACAGTTATCGTGACAGAAATTATAAATGAATTTAATGATATAGTTAATAAACATTAATTAATTAATGTTAACAAACGAATAAAAGTGCATCAGTTCATGCAAACTGTCGACATTTCGATTGAGCAAATACAATGAAAAACAATAAATTTAAAATATAAAAGCTTTGTTTAAAATAAATGCTGCGTCTGAGTGTATTAAACTAAAAACAGATTGGAATAGCTATCTTATACGACGGTTTGAAAAGAATCCAATGAAATTTTGGCGACATTTCGTGACCATGGATGAAAAATAGATTTATTCGTAAAATTAGGAAACAAAGCAATAATCCAAGCAGTATTCAGAAAAAGATAACTCGCGTCCGGAAAAAGCAAAGAGCGTACATCCGATAGTAAGATTATGATCTGAGTATTTTTAAACATAAAAAGAATCTTCTTTATTAACTATTTCGAATAAAAAAACTAATACAGGAAAATACACATTACTATTTGCAAAACTGAAGGAAACGTTAAAAAGAAAGACAATCTGGAATAAGTAAAAACAATTATGTCTTTGATCAAAGCATTGGTGTATTCAAGTTGTATTGTTCAAGGCAAATCGAGTAAATGAAGGTTTGTATGTGTGCGAGTGATGTCGTTCCTCATTTACCTTATTCGCCAAGTTTAAACTAACAATCAGTTCTCGGGATTAAAAACTAGATTACTTTAAAAAATTCTGGGTTAAAGCAACAGAATATTTATAAAAAATGTAAACACATGCTTAATTAATTAATCGTGTAATTAGTTAATCAAGATTTGAAAATATTTTCTGTGACATAAAATTCATAATTTATTTATAACGCGCGTTGTTATTCGATTGTTTACTTGTTCTGTGGGATATAGTGCAGTTGTAGAACAGCAATATATAATTATGATTTATAACGATCGAAGAAAAATATAGCTTGTACTATTTCTCTCGCTTTTCATTTTCTCGTCTGATCCGTTTTCAAATCCCATTGAATATGCTGAAATCCTCTTAACAAATTAAATTCATAAAATTATCCAAGACATTAATTGTAAATTAGCCAGGAATCGCAATTAAGTTTCTTCCTGTTAAATGAGAATTTCAACTTTATTATTCAAACTATTACGTCGCTATAATTCTCTAATGCATTCCATAAATATCGACATTTTAATAATCAATCTTTGAATAAAAGCCCGAAAAAGGTACGTTTTCTCAGTTCTCAACATTAATCTTACTCAAATTGTTTTAATATAACTTGTTTTTATATATTAGGAAAACAAGAGCCAATAATTGGAGCATTTTCACCATATTTTCAATTTTACTTAGTATCAACTTTAAAATTTATATTTTTTCTCGTACAAACTTTTCGAACTAATTTAAACTTTCAGATACGTTCGAGTAATAAGTTTCAAAGCTACGAATGTAGATATCCACGAGTTATTAGAAACACATGAAATCTATTTTTAATTTCTCATCAGCTAGAAAGTGTTGACATTCTGCAAAACAGTTAGGAAAAATGTTGTTCCGGTCATTTAGTGACGTGCAAACAGATTTAAATAATCGTTATTAGAAAAAGCATGTAATTCCTCATTTTTAAATCTCTTATAGCTATTTTGCACGAAAAGTACGCAATCCTTCGACATAACAGTGAGGGCGATAAACCCTTACTCTTTACAAAGAAGGTGTACAGTATCGACTTGTCCTAGACCTTTCTTGCATGCAAAACGCTTTGCACTCTACCTTCGCTATAGCGCGTTCCCATTACCGTAAGCCCTTCATGTCGCTCGATACCGACGTACTTTCAATGATTTTATGCCCTTTACACGTTCACCCTTGCCCCGTCGCCTCTTGATTTTGCATACAATTTAAGTATTCTCTTAACTTTTCAGCCGAAATGGTATTACTCCGATTCTTATCTTACACGCTATCTTCTAAGACAATTCATCCTGCAAATCAGACTTAAGTTGTTGGGACCTTTCCAAAGCAAGTGACAAAAATTATGTTTAGAAATGTAATTAAACTTTACTGATTTCGCTTTAGAATTTGTTAACTGTAATCCAAAAAAATGCACAATCAATTTTAGCGGGCAACTGTTTGTAAAGAACAAGCAGTACATTAGTGTTCATTGTTGAATACTTGGTTGCTTTATTTTTGTAAAATTCATGCAACTTGAGAACCGAAATAAAATAATAATTGCAAAGTTTCTAAGAGACGCCAAACTTTAGTACCAATCAGAAAGCTGCTTGTCTTATGACATTTATAAATTACAACGACGAATTATACATATATATATATATATATATATATATATAATAAAAGTCCTACTTCCGTAGTGCGAAACTTAATAATATCTGTCTGGCGGACTTCATGATTTCTACGAACAGGAAAACATTCTTTGCAAAACTTATAAGATTAAATTAAGAAAATCCTTGTTGATCTTAATGTTCCTCGATGATTTGTGTGAACTATTATAAAGTGTATACCAAAAAATTGCTTAACAATATTATTATATTATTATATATTATATTATTTTTCTATTATTATTTCTAATTGATTTAACCCATTACAATATGAATCTGTAATTCTCTGAAATAAATTATAATACCGATATATAACCATTTTTGAGTTTGGATAGAATATTTTAATGAATGATTATTTCGATTGCTCTGTAGTATCATTTCAAGTGGAAACTCAATCAGATATAATATCCAATTCAAAATGTATCAATATTTCAACCTGATCAAATTACAATAGTTTATAATACCTAATCACGATAAATATATTAATATTCTGCAATAAATATATTCATTTTAAATATATATTTATATATTATATATATATTTCGCAAAAAACTTAATCATATAATACTAATCAAAGTTGTAAAAACAAATTGTATATTCACTTTATTCATTAGCATTATTGATTATTTTTCAATTATTTCGTTCTTAATTTTCTTTCAAATTCTGCCAAAGGCATTAGCCATTTGAAATGTACATTCTTTATAGAAATACAGGATATAGATCAAAGGTAACAAATATTTGTATAAATAATATATCGTTTTTATCAAGGTAAGGAGCATTACTCGAGGAAAATAAAATATAGAAATTATATTTGCGTTCAATAATTTATCTTCCTTTGTACAGAAGATTTTTGAAAATATTATTGAAATAAGAGACAAACTAATGTTCAAGGTAACATTATACTTTCTGTTCGACGCTGTTTCCATCGGAGTGTCTGTACATTGAGTCAAATATGTAGCTGTCTAGCGGCCTCGTAAACTATCTACCCTTGCCGCTGTTACCCTCAGCAGCTAGATACGCTGCCACACCCCTCGACACAAATCACACTACCTACGCCGAGTGGCAAGTACAATGCGACGCCAGAATAGGGACAACGTGCGACGAAGAGCCATGCAAAATGCAACGGGGGACAAAGAAACAAAAAGAAGAATTATGCTTCTGATACAATGGTGATAACACTATCTACTTCCGGACACAGGATGGATATTCGGGTACTTAGAATTCACCTGACACGGCTTACACT
>JABFPK010002535.1:0-10044 GCA_022817445.1 Habroteleia sp. ZL-2020
CTACGAATTTGGAGTTCTGCGTTCGAATCCCAGCGACGGCAAATAGTGTTAGAATAGGATAAAAATTTGCATCCCTATGTTTATGTTAAAAACAAATAAAATTACATTAAAAAAAAAAGGATCTTTCGGTTTTAGGGCCTGATCTGTTATTTGTTATGGACCTGGCGTGGGCCAGACAAGGAAAACTGTCATCCCGTTTGTCATGTTTCTTCCTGACCAGGGCCACGTTTGTAATGTGGCCAACCCGATTTAAATTCTACCAGGGTAACAGTTACCTAATTTTCAAATACCTTTTCCTGACCATTACCCAATTTAATTGCCTGGAATACCCTAAATAAACCATACCACTTCCCCAAATCAATTTTTGACGGTTGTTTTTCAATTTCTTCCACACAAAGTATTAATCTGATTTTATTAAAGAAATTATCTGTAACATTTCGACTGCCGAACCAACGAACTTACTAATGCGTCCCAATAAATCACCGCGATAGCATCTCATCCAGACGCTTTCAAAATTTGAAATTATAATGAAGATAACCATCGAATTATTGTAATTGACGCTTCACAGCTTCGCCGAAAATGAAGATGATACCGACTATGAGTCTCGTAAAATAATTTTGAAGAAATTGCGAGAGTTACGAGCGGCGCGCCGTTTTCTCTTTCCTTTATACGCGCAGAATTCGTAAACAAATGGCTCGAAAACGAACGGGGACCTTTATTTAAAAGAATTAGCAATTTAGCGGTGAAGCGGGAATCATCTCACGGCATACATTCCGAGTGGCACGCTCGGTCATAAATAATGTCTACACGTGGCCGCGACTACCTGTTCCCCGCATTGTATATGCCAAATATGATAATTACGTTGAACATGAATAAATTGATAAAAAGTACGGAAAATCATTATTCATTCACTTTTTCGAAATCGTCGCCGAGCATCGACGAGCCTGATTTATTGGAAACCCAGTATTGTACGTAAAACGAAATGCAGCGGCGGACTTTTCAATTAAAATAACTTTCTCATTTTTCTTGTCGCAGTTTCGAGCGATTTGCGGGAAATATCGCGATTATTTTTACATGATCTCTCTGACACTGGTGCCATAAATAACGACATAATACAGTACAAAGAATACGAACCAAGCTTGCAGCGCTCGCGCTATGATTTATGACAATTTAATGATTTTAGTTTTCACTGCGATGCGATTAATTACGAAATGCGACTTTTTATTTGGCCGAAGAATAGTGATTAAATTAGATAAAAAAAGTCAACATTGTGCAATCGTCGGCGCAATTGTGCAACCATCTGAAAAGAATGGTAATTGGATTTGCATAATTTAAACTAATTCATCTTTAAGTTGACGGCAAAAAATTGTTATCGAGGTTAGAAATATGAATTATCGTTTCGAGCGGCAAAAAAATGGCGTCGACTATTTCACATTGATATCATAATCCAATTTATAACGCGATACGGAAAGACGGCGACTCATTTGTGCTAAATTATTAGACGATAAAAATAGCGAAACAAATGTTTAATACCTGTTTTTACGCACGGTCACACATTCATTTTGTCACATTCGCAGCACGAGATGGCATTTTTATAATGGAAAATGGCTACTTGAAAGAAAAAGGTGCAACGTCGTTAAACACGCTGTTGACTTTAATCTCGAATTTAATTAAGCATAATCATATCGCAACGAGCGATACAATTCGGATTTTTGTCCGGCTCCGAATGTCATCTGGTTATTTTGTTTTGATATATCGCGTTCCGCAATTATTTAAATGGGTGTATTAATATTTGCCGTTTGAAATTGTAACTCGATTCAACGTCACATTAGGCCAATAAATGCATTGGATCGGATAGCTGATTAAAGGTGTCGGAATGGGACTTATCTTTCAAAATTTGTAGTCGGGAGTGCTTATCTGAAGCAGTTTTTCGAGAAAGTTTGTACGTTCTAGGTGAAATCTTGGCAACGTAAAAAGAACGTTTTGGAATTTTGACAATTAATAATCGATCGACTCGACGTTCAAGGAAACTTCATTTCTCGTGTGATACTTTTTTCATTATTTACGTGGATGAAAGTAAAGATCTGGAAGAAAAAAATTATGATGTTCGGCCAAGAAAGCTCTCATAGATTCTAGTCTAACGAGTTAGAGATTCCACTGTCTTGTATTCTCTTGGAATTTCGATTCCGAGTGGAAAGTTCATCATCCCATGTATTTGTTTTTTTTCATTCTTGTAATAATTATGATTACAATTTAATATACCAATTGCTTAAATACTTAACAAACCGAACACTTTGAATGAAATTTTAATTTAAAACCATTGCACTTTAGCCATTAAAAATTATCTTTACTACTGTAATGAATTCAATGAATTTACTTTAGTAGAAAAAAACGTATTGCATTACTGGAGTAAAAAGTGAAGGGATTTTTAAATTATATTAATTTCGTGTTACTTATTTAGATTAAAAACTGGTTAAATTGCGTATTACAAAGTTCACTGTTATAGTTTTCGTGGAATTGATGCAAGAAAAATCTAAAAAGGAAATGGCTTGAGAGTTTTGTGTTCAATTACCCCAATTGGGAGTTGAATTATATTGAAAATAATCGGACTGCTAGGGTGAAAAGCAGTTCCAGACAACAGTTTCCTTAAGTAGTTCGGTGGAAAAACCTGGAATCGACTCATCGTTTATTTACACGTTGCTTCAAAGTGTACTTTCCTTTCGAATGCAGCATTTCCCTTATTCAACTTCAGTTTTTTTAATTTCCTATCGATTTCGTTTAATTTGTCATAGCTTGCTATTATTACACTCTAACAATTGTATAAAATGTACCAAACAGTTTTTATACTTGTACCAAGTAATCAAAGCGTTCGATTTAAAATTTATTTAAAAAACTAGTATAAAATTATTGCAAGTATCATATCACAAGTATTCAAGTATTTAGAAGATTAGTAAAGTATTTAGAAGTATTAGAAAGTATTTAGAAGAAATATTTTATTTAATTTAACATTAAAATACATCATATTTAAAAATTTTAATTTCCGTCAAATGAATGAAGACAATGTTTGCAATTTTACTCTATTTTCTAATTTTTTTTCTAATTTAAAACTTTGAAGAGCATAAAAGTTTGACTATATTTTGTCTAATAAAATTGTAAATATTATTCCTTTTCATATATAAATATACACAGTATTTAAAAAACAATAACAAAAACAAATGAAAAAACCATTAAATAAACACAAATTTAAGAAAAAATTAAAAAACAAACACAAATCAACATTACAAAAATAAAATCAAATGCAAAACAAAAATTCAACATGAGGAAGTTGAATTATTTATTTGATATGATAATTACTCGTTCGCATTTATTATACCGATAAAATGGTGTGCAGTAACAATACAATAATTCGCACCTATCAGCGAATCAACAAAAACGTATACTTTTCTATACGCGATTAGCCAAAAGTATCTCAGCAATTCTATCTCTCAACGTGCTATTTGTTAAGCATAATTCAAGTGTATTACTGTTATATAGCAAAGCGGTTGTAAACGGAAAATAAACGATAAAGGGGCAGTGCATGAAGGTGCAATGCGGACATGAGGGTGTTCAAAAGTCCTGTTTCAGAAACAGAGCGCGCTCGTAAAGGAGTTCAACGACCAAGGAGATTTATCGTATAGTCGCAACTTTCGAGATCCGCCGTCTAGATCCGACGTCGAGGTCATTCTCGTCACCCTTGGAGACTGATGAGATCAGTATTACACTCGTGAAGCTCATGAAAGATGAGGTGACGATTTCCGGAGTTCGTGCACCGCGCATTTTTGGTTTCTCTCGAGACTAGCGTATGACGGATAAAAAATCGCACGCCTCGCTGCGTATAATAAACTCTAAATGAAATTTGACGCCAAAACTTGTAGAAAATTGCGATCGGTGACGCCAACGGTTGTCGCTTACATCTGTCCCAATAATGTCCCAGTAATGGCCCAGAAGTATTAATCATACCCAAGAAAATATGTAGACAAGGCACTAAGATTCGCTGTTTGGTATGGATTTTTAAAGAATTACAATAATTTATTTCTAAAATAAAGATTTTCCCATTTTACCACCTATTTTAGCGGTTTGTTATTATTTACCACTTTTTCAGTTGCTTATCAAAAATATTTATTTCATTATATTTTTATTTCTTCTTTAAAGCATCTCCTTATATATATTTATGATCCCAATCTGGCTGCGGGAAAGAAAGACTATTACTTCTTACGATCCCCCTAGCGGATTTAGTAGGTACTACGTTTGAAGGAAGCTCGGTAATGGTAGAGATTTGAAAATTGAAAAGAATGGAAATTTAATTTAAATTATGATTTGTGTTTGATATTTGCAATCACTTTTTTAATAATTATTTAATAATTATAATTTTAATTCTTTATAATTAATCTAATATAATTTTTTTCCATGGTATTTGTTAATTTATGAATAAGTACCGAGCCAATACTGATTGTCGGTCGTTTGCCACCATTGACCCAACTATGGCCCACTTGTCGCGATTGGCATTCTACAAATTTTTTTACATATTCATCGCGGGACAAAATGCTCATTTTTTCCCGATAGCTGTATTTTTGTCTACACTTTGTCGATTTTTTTAAACCAGTGACACGTGAATGACATTTGTATATGTCATTTTTACGGCTAACCACAGTTTAATTATAAGGTCCGGATATGACTAATGCAAAGTGATAAGCTGCAGGTTTCGTAATTACCGCGTCATGGCCGGTCGAACGATTCTGACAACCTGTTGCACTTTTCACCGTGTCACTTCTCCGAAGGGTAACGTTCCCCTTCGCAAATCTCCGCACTCATTTTTCACACAAATGTGACAGTTCGAATTATATTTCGCAATTCTTCTAATTGCTCGCCGCATTCGAATAACGCTTTTGTAAACGCTGTAAGCATCGGTCAACTATCGCAAATTGATTTTTGATTCTTCATCCGCGCCAGCTTTTAATTACCGTTCGAAGCACGGCTTCATTAACATCGCAACTCTGTTTCGCATCGGGTTCGATGCAATTAATTTACATACTCGACGAAAAAAGTAGTATGAAAGTTTCGTCTGAATGGGGCAAGTGAAGCCATTGCCACGTATTTATCTATTATCGAATTCTAATATAATCTAGTCAAATTAAAAAAAATAGAAAAATATTACGATAACAATAATCATTGTTAAAAATTATGTACACTAGAAAATAATTTCGGATAATTTAAATTTTCGCTATTAAATATGCAATCGATTCCGTGTGTATAATGAAACATAACTTTAAATTTTACTATTTTACATTAAACTAATGCCTTTTTTTTATTTTACCTTTTATTTATTTATTTATTTATTTATTCATTTATAATATTTATAATTTTTCATTTTACAATTATTAATATCCCCTTATTATGTCAGCATCGAACACGATATCAAAACGAATGGTTTGCGTGAAAACGTATTTTATCATAGCCTCGCTCTATTCTTATCTCGCATAATAAAAACACATCTATCTTGTAAATCGGTGTTACCAACAAATAAAAGGCACTGATTTGTTCTACGGCGCAGGGACTTGATGTAGAAAGACGCGAAAACAGGGAGAAGAAAAAAAGCATCGGTAGCGTTTGCATGACGTTGCGAAAATAAATAAATAAACATAGACAGTTAGAGCCGCAGAAGGCACTCGTGGCGGGCAGTTCGGACATCGTCGTCTGTCAACGGGTCAGGATATACGAGCGATCGGGTTTGATGGATCGCTCGAAGTTCGGTCGGGACCGGGGTGTATCGCAACGCAGAACGTTGTAAACGGAACCGTAAATCGCCCGGACGATAAATGACAATTGCGCTGCTCCGCGATTGGCTACCACGGCGTGGCGGCGGCCGATCGGAGCGCCGCGCTGCCAGCGGAGTAGCCGAACGCGTGGGTGCGCAGATAACGCGCGCCGCATTACACGTAGGACGTTAATAAATTATTATTGCCACCGAGCGAACCCTTCGCGCCGGAATGATATCTCTATTGTCCGCGGACGAATTAATAGCGCTCCCTTCGTAACACATGTGCGGCTTTATTTCGCTCCGTTACACAGATTATTTCGCTAAAAAAGATGTAAAGGTTGAGTCTGCGGCCATCGAATCCACTCACGCTTGCGAAGCTGATAAGGACTGCGATTTTGGCGGGAAAGCGACCGGCGGAATGACTCAACGGCGATGAATAAAATACGCGTCGAGAGGACGTTGGTTTTAAATGGCGGAGCCAAAATTGAATTTGTTAGTAAAAGAGGAATTTATTTTTATTATAACTAAGCAAACAATGAAGTGATTTTAATATTTAAACTACTTTCTATCGTTAAATTATATAGAAAATGAATTGGATTCTTTTAAAAGAAGGGTTATGGTTGTTTTGATAGATTTAAAATAAAATAAAAATTCGCAAACCATTAAATTTGTGATAATTGATACGTAAGCAAATATTAATTGATGACAATAAAAGGGTTGACCTTTAGGAACAATATAAAATTTCTAGGAATACGTTTCGTTCTTTTTACAAGAACCTCATCAGTGCTACATACACGGAGAAAAATAATATTTAAAATTTTACTATATTTTCTAGATTTTTTTTCTCGACTATTCTGCCATCTATTACATTTTTTAACTTGTTCCCAAAATTCCGAGAAATCTAGAAAATATGGAAGAATTTTAATCATTATTTTTCTTCGTGTACAAAAAATATTCCAAATTGTAAATTATAAATTAATTTAAAATTACGATTAAGAAAATTTAAGGACTTACCTTGTCGATGATTAAAAAGTAAAGTTAGTCAAATATTATTAAAAACACATTTTAAATTAGAGGTGTTGTGCGAGCCAACAGCCAAGTATAAATATATTCACCACCATTTCATCGAATCACAATTTAAAGTTTTAATTACGGATGTAACGGGGAATAAACATTATTCCACGTCTATTAACTTGTATATAAAGACATAGTGGCGAAGAAAACTGCAAGTTATTCACATCACTGTTCCGCAATGAAAAATTAAATGCCATAAGTCTTTGGTAAAAATAATCTAATGGTTAAAAAAGTGAGGTAAAAAGTTGTGCTTCGCGTATCCACCTTGATTTAGACCGCATAAAAAAATCAGAAAATAATTAGAGGTGTTTGTACTGATACAAAATTACGCTAATGATTACTTACAAAGCCGTCGTGTATCGCAAGACTCTATCATTGGAACCTAATAATGCTCTTTTACGAAGTACTGCGCTCGTACGAGTCTTGTCAAAGAGAGTCGGCGGCAAAAACGTAAATAAACAGATAACGCGTCGACGGATAGCAAAAATAAATGGCATGCTGATTAAGCTTGCATCGAGCACCGTCTTTTTCTTTTAACTCTTTTATTATAGACATAAATTCATCTCGAGAGAGAGAGAGAGAGGTGGCATTTTTATGCAGCTTTTCATTGGAATTACACTGTTTCGGTGCAACATTATGCAGTAGAAAATTGGAATATAGAATTATCGTCGAAGAGGTGATTAGAAAGGACAAAAAGTTGCATTTATTTCAATAAAGCGTTTGCTATCTCTGTTGCTACTGTGATAACTATTGTTAGAGTTTTTATGTAATTTTATGTCACATATATACTTATTTAAAGCAATCTAAAGGGTTTTTATTGCATAAATTTTTATTGCTTATTATTTTAGTATTATTTATTCATTTATTATTATTTTATTTCGACCATTAAACAATTATTGAAAATATTTCCCACGTAAAAATGAAACGAAAATAGGGTTCATATATGCCTATAAAAATTCGTGTGTGGCCATAAATGTTTCAGATCCATTTCATATATGAAAATAACTCATGTAAAAAAATTGACATATATGGCTATCATATGTGGACCACACGAAAGAAACTTATTTTCATACATGAAATGGATCTGAAACATATATGACCATATATGAATTTCTATGGACATATATAATTATTTATATGTTTGAACCATATATGAATGCTGCAAACACACATGTTACATTTTTATGGGTTAAGACATTTAAAAATATTAAGAATGAATTTTGATTACCGCTAACTCTTTACTACCAACCTTTTTCCAACAAAAATATTTGTTTCAATCCAAATAATTGCTTGAAACGAGGAACATACAGAGGCAACGTAACTAAAAAATAGAAACTCACCATAAACAACATTGCAAAGATCTAACTATGAACAACAACCAAAGTTTCAAAATTACAACCCCTCGAAACCAGAACCCGCAATAGATGGCGCTGCACGAGCGCGACAAAATTTATCCCATCACTCGCAACACGCTCAAAGTCGAAAGGCGATTTGAAAAGTCAAACATATTCGGACTCAATTTGCAAAAGATCACGCAATATGAAAATTAGCGTCGGTGGTATCGCGCGCGTATTCGCTTGTATTATTTTGAGTTATTAATAGATGTAGTTGGTAGTAGTCAGGTGCCGGCCGGCTATTATAAGATAACCGCAAACCTGTCAACGGACGGTCGTACGCGCGCATGGCTGCGTAAAAAGGGCCCCAACGGCGAATTTCGCTCGCGCCAAACGGCGCGAAGCTCGTCACTTCCGGTAATATCGCCACCTGTCGCGGCCGTCTCTTCGCGAGGTACCACCCTTAGTTCACGGAATCAATGCCGCCGCTAAAAAGTCGGAGCCGTGATGCCAAGCGCAGATTCGTGAGAACACAATTTATAGCCATTATGCCAACAAGAGGACCGTCCTACTTGAATTTATGGCGATTTTTATTTCCATTTAATTTATCACCGTGCAAGCTCATTCATTACCACCGGTCTTCATCTTATATTGCAACATGATTTTAGTCAAGACGATCATAAATAAATGATACATTTTATTTGGCTCTTTCGGAGCGGCGTGATGAATAAGCCCTTTATTACTCATTTCGGTGGCACCGAGCTTCTAAACGACGCGAGAACGTTTAATATTCGTCGATTTGTAATGTTTCTCCCGTTCATGTACGCTTCTGCCTTCGTATGCGTGAACTGCGTAATTAACGAAAATTTGAAGAGAAGATTATGAGTTGTTGGAGGAGACGACGGATTTATGAACGCTTAAAATTCAAATTAGAATCCCACGAATGTTGTTCATTTTTAATTAATGTAAATTGTCATGTCAATTTTCGTGTACGCATTTTTTCTTTGCACGTAACGCATTCTCGTAATTAAAATCATATTTTTTATAAGCGAGATTGAATTTTGGATTGTTTAATGGTGTTTGGTATCGAAATAAGGGGTAAAAAATGGCATTTAATTCTTGTTGCAGCACTCCACTTATTAATTACCGTTTGTTTTAAATCGGTTGGTTTTGAGAAATGAAAAATTTAAATTCCGATATCGGTGTCGCTTTTGCTATTGAATTAATTGTTAAAAGTATATTTAGGTAGTTTGTTGTCCAGTAAACAAATATAATTACAAAAAAAAATATTTAAGCAACGCAGTTTTTAGAACTTACAGCAAAAACAAGGATTAGAAAAAATAAAATTGTCCGATTTCGCCTTAAGTTTTCCTGGCATTTTAACAAATTTCTTTAAAATCATATAATCTATTAATTAACATTTCACCTTAATGAATAATCGCAATCACACATCCTTTATAAAGCTGAATTTAAGGAAATTAAATCATTTTACTAAATGTTAGAATAATTAACGACCATTAACCAGACTAAATTTGTTTTTTTAGAAAAACTATTATTTATAAAGCATAGACATTTCGACCTTAATTCAGGTCATTCTCAGTACTTTTTTCTGTCAAATTTTATTTTAATAAAACCTAAAATCACTTTGCCATTAATTCAAATGACTGTGTCAAATAATTAAAATGTAATCAATTGTTTCGTCAATTATTCAAATACAATACAGACGTTAAAATTCTATTCATTTTACTAAACTTCCCATAAATATACATTAACCCCAATAACCCACAATTAATGTTACTTAATTTGGTTCGCTTCTATCGCAATTCGAAATGACTGTAC
>JABFPK010002536.1:0-10044 GCA_022817445.1 Habroteleia sp. ZL-2020
ATTCAATTCTCTACCGAAATAATTTCATTTAATAAAGATTGGATTCATAGTATTTACACAATACTAATTTATGTGTTTTAAAATTTTTTATTTTCGATATAATTTTTTTGGCGATTTGGAAAATTTTTATGATTGAAGTCAAAATTAAAAAAATATATCTGATATAGATAGAGATTTTCTCAAAAAGTTAATTACATTCCTAAAATACTATTTGCGGAAGTAAATTGGAACAAACAATTTTTCATCACTATACTCGGTTTGTGTTCCAAAAACTTGAAATCTGGACACCTGAAATTGGTGAAAATTTTTTTTCTCCATTTCATACTTTAAACACCATTTTCTATCTTCTTTGATATCAAGAATATCATTTAGATTGAATTTTGTGAGATTTGAAACAATAACTTTTTTGATCCCCCAAAATTAAGAAGGTCCCACCCTGGAAAAATTGTCAATTTTTAGTCGTATTTCAAAAATATTAATTTGAATTTTCTTCAAGCTCCCACGAAAACAGAAGTATTTATATTATTCTGGTGCAGAATTTAATTCTCTACAAGGCTGGCTTTATTACGTAAAGATTAGATTAATAGTATGAGCACAATCTTAGTTTTTCTGTTTCAGAATTTCTCAATTTTTGATATCATTTTTTTGGCGATTTGGAAAATTTTGTCGAATCAAGTCCAAATGCAAAAAAAATGTTTTCTATAGGTAGGGGGATGATCAGGAACTTATTTATGCATCAAAAATACGATTTGCTGTGGCAATTTGAAAAACAAAAGTTTTCATCACTACGCTTAGTTTGTGTTCCAAAAACTTGAAATCTGGGCACCTGAAATTGGTGAAAATTTTTTTTCTCCATTTTATACTTTAAACACCATTTCCTATCTTCTTTGATATCAAGGATATCATTTAGATTGAATTTTGTGAGATCTGGAACAATAACTTTTTTGGTCCCCCAAAATTAAGAAGGTCCCACCCTGGAAATATTTTCGATTTTTGGTCGGATTTCAAAAATATGAATTTGAATTTTCTTTACAGTCTTGCTCAAACATAGAAGTATTTATATTATTCTGGTGCAGAATTCAATTCTCTACCAAAATAATTTCATTTGATAAAGATTCGATTCATAGTATTCGCACAATACTGATTTTTGTGTTTTGAAATTTCTTATACAAATTTTGATCACTATACTCAGTTTGTATTCTAAAAATTCGAAATCTGGGCACCTAAAATTGGCGATAACATTTTTTCTCCATTTTGAACTTTAAACACCATTTTCCATCTTCTTTGACATCAGGGATGTAATTTACATTGCATTTTACGAGATTTGAAACAATAACTTTTTTGATCCCCCAAAATTAAGAAGGTCCCATCCTGGAAAAATTGTTAATTTTTGGTAGGATTTCAAAAATAATAAATTAAATTTTATTCAAACTCACACCCCAATATACAAGTGTTTATATTATTCTGATGCAAAATTTAATTCTCTACAAGACAAGCTTTATTAGATAAGAATTCGAAAAATAATATTACTGCAATCCTGGTTTTTCTGTTTTGAAATTTTTTATTTTTCGATAGCATTTTTTTGGCGATTTGGAAATTTTTGTCGAATCAAGTCAATATTTAAAAAAATGTTTTCTACAGATAAGGGGATGTTCAAAAACTTATTTACGTACGCAAAACTCGATTTGCAAAAGCAAATTCCCAAAAAAAAATCTTCATCCTAGTGTTTAGTTTCTGTTCCAAAAACGTGAATACTGTGCACCTTATAACAAAAAAGTAAATTCCAATATTAAAGAAAATACAAAAGACTTTAAAAAAAGTAATCATTTTACGAAATGAATAACAATTATGAATATTAAAATGGATTATTAAAATTCTTTCAAATGCCAGACTTTATAATATTGATTCAACATCAATCAAAATGTACTTTCGTTTTACATAAAATCGATCGAATATTTGAGTATCAAAATAATGAAGGTCTTTAATCATTTTATATATATTCAAGTAACCACATGCTTTATCGAAAATTATTTCATTTGATTAAAAGCGATCATACAGAAGAAAGCATTTATGAAAAATAATACAAAAATAACGATATCCATATTAAAATAGAATATAAATAGTTTTTATCATACGATCATACACGATCATACAGCAAAACTGAACTAATATCGATATTGCTAGTGTTGAAGTTGCAAAAGTCATAAATAACAATTTTAATATTAAATATTAATATTGAGAAGCCTTATTAACATCAATTATTCTGCTATCTAGAAATTTAAAACAATATGCAATATATATTTACTTGAAATTTCGATTTAAATCAACACAAAAAGGAAATATATAAATAATAAATTGATTTTTACATGCAAATTTAATAAATATGCGTCACCGCGAAACCTATTCCATTTAATTTTTCAAGTTAAAAAATTTTCTAGTCCAATTCGGTTAAACAATAAACATTTAGAAAATTTTGCACATACTAATACTCCAAACAAAATATACTCCAGACAATATTATACCTAAACCATACTCATAAGCGATTTTGTTAGCTGCAAACTACTTTAGTGCTCTTACAAAAATATCAAAGACATATAATAATAGAAAAACGTATTCTTTTAAACAATGGTGTCTATATTCATATAAATGATACACATAATAGATTCCGTCCAATCGATCTTACTCTTTGAATTTCATCTTCTTTGCTTGCCTTTGAATGGTCTATCCTGTAACATCCTTACTTTGTGACTTTAAAGAATGCCGAAAGCTTGCGAACGCAGAAATCGACCGTCGTACTGCTTCAACATCAATCAAAAGATGCAACAAACCTAATTTTCAAGGTCGTTGATGAAACTATACCAAAAAATCAGAGACCATAAAAAAGTATCAAGCTCAATGGTGGAATGTGATAACTGCTCAAATGTACACATGGTCACTCAAGTGCACTTGAAATGCATTTCAAAAGCCAGAAGACACGCATCCACAAAGAACAAATGGAGTACATGATAGTACAGAAGACACGCATCCACAAAGAACAAATGGAGTACAAAATAGTAGGAGCCATATCACGACGAATAGAGAAATAAAATTGAAGAAAATATTGGAAAGAAAATTTTTCTTCCATAAATAGATCGACTTTGCTCCTTGAAGCTTAGAAAACCGTAAGGTATTATCGAGTTAAAAAGGAAAACTTTGAAAAGGACTATTAGCCAACATTTCAAACATTGGTAGGAAGGGTGACCTCTAGGAATCAAATAAAAATTCTTGGGACTTATTGTAATTTTGTATATTTAATTGAAAGCCAACGTTTCGTTCTTTTTGTAAGAACCTCATCAGGGCTACGTACAAAAAAATATATTTTTATCCATTATAAATTGTAAATTAATTATAAATTAATTTTAAATTACATTTAAATTAAATTTTAGGAAAAAATTTAGGAAAAAGAACTTACCTTGTTGCATGATTACAAGTTTAATTTTTAATTTTAAATATTAATTATTAAAATAAGAGAGGTGTTTTTTATTGACCAAAACATGTGACAGATTTTCATACAACAAGGGAGATATATGACTTTTGAAAGCACCTAACTTATTTTGATAATAAATATTTAAAATTAAAAATTAAACTTGTAATCATACAATAAGGTAAGTCCTTAAGTTTCCTAAAATTTAATTTGTAATTTAAAATTAATTTACAATTTATAATGTTGCAATAATTTATTTAAATATCTCCCAGAGACACGGCTAAGTTCCAAATTATTTCCTATTCAAGCTGGAAGGAAGCTGATATCACAGTAGCGAAACAGAACGAGATTGATATTGACCAGCATCACACATGCACCTTTTACAAATTGATGGAAAAAGTTGTCAACAAAATTGATGATTTCTCAAAAAGAAGAATTATTTCCCCCATATCAAAACAGATTCGCCGCTAACCGCTCCACAAATCTCGAATGCACACAATCTGCGACATTTTCTTTCTCTCAATAGGTTCTTTCAAATCAACACCTAGCTACTGTTAGCCTTGACATGAAAAAGGCGTATGACATGGTTTGGAGAGACCGAATTGTTGAACTATTACATAAAGCCGGAGTGAATGGTCATATCTTAACCTTCATCGCCAATTTCCTACGCGACAGAATAATTCAAGTTAAGCACAATAACACACACCATCTATCAGATAAAGTCCTTATCCACAATAGAGTTTCCCAAGGATCAATTCTAAGTGTCTCCACTTTTCTAATTGCTATAAATGGAATAACCCAAATTATTCTAAAACTAGTCAAAAGTTGTTTGTATGCAGACCGCATAACAATATTTTACAGTGGAAACAATCTTGTAACGTCACAGCAAGTCTTGAGAGACGAAGCCATCGTTGTTTTCGGGCCACGTATAATTGATTTTTTCATTAGAAGGAAAAACTAAAACAAATGTATACAAATTCTAGATTTTTTATTTGACTTTGGCAAGAAACATCATGTTCACAAAACGATATTTACTTATAGCTCTAAATCCAGACAAGAATCAAATCACATGGTCATTACCACCAATGAAGAAAATGAGGATAAGATTTTATGAAGACAGCTTGGTATACTTCTGAGAAACATGCATAATCTTCAGGGAAATGACGAAAGAAATAATCGAACTAATCAATTTCTGTTCGTGTGGTACATCGTATACAAGGAATCCAAAAGTGTTCTAAAAGTCCCATTGAAGTCATCTATGAAAACCTTATCTGATATAACTGCTTCTGAAAATGAAAATAATATAAATAGCAGACTCAGGAAAAAGTTCAGTAAAAATTATGAACTTTGTTAGGATGGTGTGGTTGTACTTTCCAAAATCAAAAAATTATTATCTTGACTTGTAAAAGCTTTGCACTATGAAAGATAATTTTATAATCTTGGTAAGTATATCCCAATGTAAAAAAGAACATATATTTCCCATATATGTCATAAATATAACCATATATGTCCTATATATGTGTCATAAATATAACCATATATGTCCCATATATGTGTCATAAATATAGCCATATATGTCCCATTATGTGCCATAAATATAGTCACATATGTCCCATATATGTGCCATAAATATAGTCACATATGTCCCATATATGTGCCATAAATATAGTCACATATGTCCCATATATGTGCCATAAAAATGGTCATATATTTCCCATATATATCCCATATGTGTCATAAATATAACCATATATGGTCATATATGTGCCATATACGTGCCATAAATGTTTCATATATGTCCTATATATAAATTTTTGCATGGACTGGCATGTCCTAACAAAGTAATCTTTACTTATTTTTCTTCTCAGTGCAGAGAGAGGGCAGAATAGGTACGTCTGACATGACATGACACAATACATTTAGAAAAGCTTAATTAAAAAATGGACTCAACTAGTACCGATTTCAGAGAGAATAAGTGTAACTTCTCAAATAAATTTTACTTTCGGAAAAAACACTTCAATAAACACACATACTACATCAGCATGAATATAATAATAATGTATGAAATCATCCAATTACTTATCTCATATAATACAAGTTTTATTTAGAATGTGTATATAGTATATGATGATTATATTTCTCACACGCGCGAATAAATTTGTATACAAGTATTATAAAACAGTTTTATATAATTTTATATATAGCATGTAATTAACGTAATTATAATCTTCACAAACTTATATATCTAATTCTGTTCAACCAATGCACAATTTGTAATCTACATTATGCATGTAATATCATCGTGGTTGCTAATGACCCAGATGTTAATGCGGCCTTAAATAAAAAAAATTATACAAGTGTCGCGTTTTAACTGAAAAAAGTGAATTTAAATATTATTGCAATTTATATTAAAATATGTATACCACGCATACCGAAAAATGAGAAAAAATGTAATTTAGTAAAATGTTTATTTTTTTCATTGTTTATATATAATGATAGAAAGAAATTATACTTAAGTATAAATAAAAAATTATTACTTACAATTTGTCAAACATATTTCAAATTGTTTTAATAACGTTGTCATAAAAATGTTAAATTAGGTTTTTATCTTTTTTTTATCCGTCTAATGACAAAATATAAAAGAAGAAGAATTTTATTGCAAAGGATAAATTTGTTTTATTTCATATGATACATAAATTCTTTAACAATGACGAAAGTAAGTAATGCTTATAATGCTATACATAATAAAAAATGCGTTGAAGGAACAATTTTCCTAATAAAACTAAAAATATGTTTGCAAAATATAACTGCAAATTAAATACCCTCTAAAAAATCACAACATTTTACATTTAAACTAAATGTAATTTAAAATTTATTTGCTTCGAAATAATATAAAGTGTTTTATTAGGATTCTATTTGTTTTGGCCACAGAATTGACCAGGTCACTGAGAATTACTTGGCTTCAAGAAATAGTATTTTCCGAGTGAAAATTACTTCGATTTTCCGTTCGTCGTCGCAGAAGTCTTATTAGAAATTCTTATCTTCCAGTAAAATTTATTTTTTTCAAAATTACAGTTTATAAAATAAAAATAAAAATTAATCCCGACGAAATACAATTATCAATTAATTTAATTTATCGAGATGTGTAGTGTTACGGTATTTTGAGTCGAGTAAAATATTTGTAAAAAGCATTTCTATGATATACCAGAAATTTTTAATTCGTTATTAAAACGTGGTTTTCATATACTTTTGTTAAATATATGAAAATTAATTTTAAATATTGTCCTGAAAATGTAATTATCTATTTTGTTTGTTACAATGACTGAATTATGTACATATATACGTTTCATTTGTTCTTTTTATATATAAAGAATTGTACGTAATACTTAAGATTATATTTTACGGTTTTAATATACAACTCATTTGTGTACAATTCTTTTACTAAGTTAAGAGCTTACTTTTTATATACATATTTTTGTATTTGTATTATAAAATATATGATATGTAAATGATATTGGAAAGATATCGTCGAATTGACACAAATGAACTATTTGTCTAATATCACTTGATAAAAAAATCATAGAGCAAATCTATTTATAACTAGTGAGAACATCGTGAGCTTTTATGAGTTTTGCAAATATAAAAACTATATAACAGCACTTAAGGACCTATATAAAAATATTATAAATTATTAACTGATTGCACTAGCGATCAACTATCAAGTACTATCAGGAGGCTATAAACATCTTCATACATGGATAAAAATGAATATCTAAATATTGTATATAAAATACAAATGGCATTTCAGTTTTATACAGAAAATATACATTTCAACTTCACTATAAAACTTAACCGTGGATTATTGAATTGCTATCAATTCGTTTAATATCATTATGTAACGAATAACTGTATATAAATTAAAATCTTAATAATATTAAGATCTAAAATACATAGTATATGAAGAACTCACTAAAATGTAGTTCTGCACTTAATAAAAAAATACATTTTTCCTATAAGTAATCTCGCAGATCTATTCTTATATTTGAAGACAAATTCTATATTTTATTTTAAAAAGAGTAATTGCATTAATTAACAAGTAACATCTGATATTTAGTTCATTTAAATTATTATTTGTATTTAATTTTTATTTATTGTTTATCTTCATTTTAAATACTTGTTGGAATGTGTGTACTTGGAATAAGTATTTTAATAAATATTTTTAAATATTAAAAAGAAGAAAATATTTGTAGTAGCAATACACAAAAGTTTAATTTAAGTATCAGAAGCAGACAAATGGAGGCATAAAACATTCACTTGGTGAATAAATATTTCGACCTTATTTAACCAAGAAGTCAGGAAATTCTTCATTTTTTGAAGCAGTTGTACACGATGTATCAATAAGCTGTATGTTTAACATTTGAAATGGAGATATCTGAAAAGAAAACAATAAATTATTATATACGAACTAAATAAAATATATAATTGTTTGCCATTCGACTATTATTTATAATTACAATAATTAAAATTAAGAATCGTCAAATTTGATGCAACAAACACGTGATTAACATTGAATATACTGAAATTATTTAAAAATATGGATTTAAGTTTGAAAACATATACCACTAAAATAACAATAAATAATACAATTCAAAAATTATTAATTCTATTAATTGTATATTTTTATAATTTTATGCAAAAATGCACACATTAAAAGGAAGATAAAAGAAATAATGGAAGTTAAAATATTTTTACTACTAACTTTTTTATCAATATAACTATCGAGATCGTCATTCATGTAAAAAGCAATTCTTTGGAGTTGGCTAAGGGAACGCAGCCTTTGACAAGGATTCGGTTGCAGAAGTTTCACCAATAAGTCCCGTGCAGATGGAGAAAGATTCTCTGCACTTGACGGCAAAGTTCCCGGTGTTCCAAAATTTACCGAATCAAACTTACTTTCGACGGTGTCACGAAAACATTTTATTCTTGCTGGGTACTGTAAAACAAATATCATAAAATCAATACACAAATACAGTACATAATTCATACAACAATATTATATTTTCAACAAAAAAATAAATTAAAACTTCTAAAATAAAAAAAATTGTTTAAACAAATTATTAGCATTATTATTTGTCATTAATTTATTTGTTATAAATCTTCTCTCTGAATAAATTAATAAATTTTTTCAATAAATTGAAAAAATTTATATAAAAAATGCCGAACAATTTGCAAAAAATGATTGCCGATATAAAATTCGGTATCAGTTAATTAACGAATGAAATTGATTGAATCTTGTGGATGATTTCATATTGATCCATATAACGCACATTAAGGTATCATTAATAAATCAAATAAGTGATGTGCCGACTTGTCTCGACAATACATATATCATATCGTGAGAATCCATTGCGTGTGCGTGTGCATATGGACCATTCTTCTACTACTTCCACCGCCCATAAATATCTGCATATGCTTGTAGATGGAGGCTACTAGACTACTAGATATACATAGGGTCAACGGCCACCGACGACCCTCAACCTATCCGCTCATCAATCCATTTTGAACACTTATGAACAATATTTTCTTTCAACAATATATATTTTTGCAAATACTTTTTCGTCGCGTTTATACACTTGCATCAGTTATACAATGCCAATCTCATACAAAACGATTTTGAATAATTATTATTAAATGTCAAATTTGTTTGCAATTATAATTAAACAATAATGCTCAACGTCCAAGCGTATAATTAATTAATGTAAATAATTATGAACTTTTCTACAAGTGCTTACGTTTTAAGTTTAATAATTACGTGTTCATTAAGTATTCGTAAGACGAGCTATTTTTAAAAAATAACACTTCCGATTCGATATATCATAGCTATAACGAGTTTCAATATTAAGATGATATCACCGACTCATTAACATAGGTGACGGCGTCACTGTTCGATGATTATTTTTTATACCATAAACTCGTGTATTTAGGATTTGGAGGTATGTAAAAATTATTTTCCTCTTATCTTTGCAATAATTAACGCTGCTTGATTAAAGTTGATTTATCGGCCTATGTTACGCCTGCCAGATTCTATACAATCCATTAACGTGTTGTTGTTATTTAGAATAATATAGAAATTCAAGTAAAAATTGTATAAAGATAATACTTAATTTATTCACGTATTCAAATATAGAGATTAAATTGTAATTGCAAATATGTTATTGAAGAAAAAGGTTTTCAATTTTACAGTAATTTTATGGTCAGTGTACTCAGAAAACTATTTTATTATGTGCAACTAAATAGTTTGGCTGGCTATAATTAGTTGAGCCAAACGACATTTTTTGGTTGGCATAACAAAGTATTTTTTTGTAAATGTTAAATGTTGTTAAAAAATAAAATAAAGCGGATATTTAATATTTTGTTGATATTGATAAAATGTTTTGTTTTATATTTCTAAATATTTTATTTTCACCAAAAAAACATGTTTATTGAGTGTTTTTTATTTATTATATATATATTGTAATTTTTTACTTATTTATGAAATATTAAAATATGACAGACGTCATGTATCTTCAATAGCCTAATGG
>JABFPK010002537.1:0-10043 GCA_022817445.1 Habroteleia sp. ZL-2020
ATTAGTAATATATTTCAAGAAAGAAATAGAAACAAATATGATTATAAAAAATGAATTAAACATGTTAAAATTATGGAAAGTACTATTTATTTAATATTTATTTAAAAAATCAATAAATCTGCCATAAAAACATAATCAGTAATTTCAGAAAATAAAATAATATTTTTTCCTTGATTATTGTTAGAAAAAGTTGAAATTTATTGATTATAATATATAAATTATTTTTATAAATGAGGATAAGGGTCTCAAGAAAAAAATTTTAGTAACAGTTTGATGTCGTATGATTAATGTTATGTCATGTGAGAGACAGAGAGAGAAAGAGAGAGGAAAAAGGGGGGAGATAAAGGGAGAGAGTATTGAAATAATATTAATTTAAATTTTTGTTTGAAAAAAATGTAATCACAATAAACTCAATGAAAACAATTTCAATTCTTTTACGCGAATATATATTCAGAATTGTTAGCTGCTTATTCAGCAACTAAACAACTTGTTCAGCTGCAGTTTTCTACCAGTGCTTATTCAGCAATATGCTTGGAAGTGGTTATCCACTAACCCTTATGGAAAGCGATACTTTCTCAGCAACCCTTCCTGCTTTCTTGTTTCACGGAGAAGGATTCCCAATAACTCTAAATTGTTCATCTCTAAATGTATGTGTGTGTGTCATTATTCATTTTGTTCAGTGTATTACTTTATTAGGGAAATGACTTGCTATATTACAAAATTTCAAAAACATTAATCTTTCCAATTTTGGGGGATTTTTTAGAATAAACATTAAAAACGAAGATTTAAAATTTTATATTCAGGTATTTTAATACATTTCTAAATAAGGTTTGGATAAAACTATATATTTTTATACGCGATGGAAATATCGCGAAAAATAAATAAATTTTTCTAATTATTCCTGAAGAAATTTGAAACGGATAGTTACTCAAAATAAATAAAAACTGAGAAACTTTTTTAGAAAAATGTCCGAAAATTGGGAATTTTTGGACTTTTGAGTTTTTGTTAACACCTTTTCAAAGTGATTTCAAAGGATTTACACAATTATTCAAGCATGTTATTAAATAAATTTACATCATTAACAAAATTTTTTGTCTAAAATCAATCGAATTACAAATTACATACTACAATCATTTAACCTTCAAACAGAACCGTTCAGAGAGTTTCAAATTATCATAAATTACACGCGAACGCAAAACAAAATAAAGCTTCTAATCAATATTCAAATTTGTAGGATATAACTTTGATACAAAATACATTTAAATGAAATTTAATATCCAAAGATAAAATTACTTCTGCAAATCACGAATCTTACTTTTATAAAATCTTAATTAACAATGGAAAAATGGAAGACTTTTCGTATTTCAAAAATTATAAATAAAATTCGTCATATAATTTCTTAACTTTTATTACTTGTAAAAAATTTTAAATTTCTATGACAGGAAAGTAACGTTTAGGTTTGATATATGTGCATACAAAAAAAGTATGCATTATCACAAAAGAAAGGAAATAATTGAATTTACATATAGATTTTTTGTACTTTTTTGTATAAATGGCAGGTTTATAAAAATTCAGTTTTAAAGTAATGTTTAAAATTCAATACAATATTAAAAAAAGGATATTATAAATAATTGAAATACAATTCTATAATTATTAAATTTATTTAAATAATTCTCACAAAAATTGTGCGTAATACACAAGAATACAGTTTCAAAGATTATTTCCTTGTTCGAAAATATGGAAATTTGCCAAATCGCGCAATATTGATTATTCTGTCTTATTTGTACTTCAAAGGGGAATACACGCAATTTACTTTTAGAATGTACTTTTATAAGACGTGTAATAAAATAGTATACAACGAAAGAAAATTATTCTGAAATTTAACAAATATTATTGTAATATCGGATAAAAAGGATATGTGCTTATTTTCTCTTTTATTGATAAAAGAAATAATTTACAAATAAAAAATTTACTTTGCAATATTATACTATTTACGTTTCGTCCTCTATTTTTTTTAATTCACGTCCCTTTATCTTACGCATAAAACCGCTTTATTATTATTACTTAATATAAACTATTCATACAAATCATAAATATGATCTCATTACTTTTGATGGAGTATTAAAAATAAGAAAGTCGGGCAAAATTCAATTTCCCCCTGAAACCTGACAGAATAGTCAGGAAATTTATAGAGGGAAATTGCATGACTACGTCTTGTTGCTAACGTTCGTTTCGGGGCAATTATTTTTAATATTCGAGAAATCAAGATCCTCCAAATTCATTGCAGATGTTGCAGCAAAAGTACAATTTTGCCATTTTTTCGAGCGAATTATTTAATTTTTAAACACGAAAATGGATAATAAAATAAAATATGTCATTTCTCTTGCAACATTGATATTAATTTATCATAATAATTTAATACGAATATAAGAAAAAGTATGTAAAATATTATATTGATATATTTTCATTTCATATATAAATGATGTAATATTAATAAACGTTATAATAATTATTTAATAATAAAAAATGAAATCTGTCGGAATTATTAAATTTATCATTAAAATTATGAATCGTAAAACTCGTTTAAAATTAAAATTGTGGCATTAATAGAAGAAACGTTACTTTTAAACGTTACTTTTAAACGTAATTTTTTTAAAGTAGATTTTTATTTTAAATTTTTTAATTAGACCAGACAATAATTAAAACAATTTACTTTTAATTTGTTTGCAGAAAAATTATTGTTTGCACCAGCATCATATACGCTTTTTATGATATCATTTACTGGGTGCGTTGGCGTGAAAAAGCTCACTATTTACACCGACAATTCAAGGTATTAAATGACACAAAAGAATCTAATATTCCGTAAAATGAAACCTACAATTTTTCAACATGAAACGAACTTACAACGATTTTGAATGAAAATCGATGTGAATAATTGTTTTCATGCAAATTTGAAAATTGCATTTCAATATCAATATTCTTCAAGAAGTATACTGTAATTATAAAGTTACAATTTAAAACAAGTATATTTCATGTATTTGATAGATTTAATTATTTCCTTGTAAATTGAATACATGCAAATTATTATTTTTTAAAAAATACATTCAGATCAGTTAGAAAAGTAATTGAAAATTATTAAATTAAAATTTAAAAAAAAGTTTCATTTAATTTGGTGAATTTCAATTAAAATTTAATGATCCATTTACGAAAATGAATGAATTAGAAGCAATTTTGAACTTTACTATTTAACTCTAAAATTCAAAATAATAATTATCAAGAAACTTTTCGATTCTGAATTTCGTAACTTTGTCGTGTAACTAAGTTTTCTCTCATGATGTTAGTTCAACTTTCAGCTTTTGAATTTTTACAAGGAAAAAATAAGTTATACCATAACTAATTCGATTTTATACAATTAGCCGCACCGTAACTTCATAAAAAGTCGACGTAAATTCAAGTCAAAGTTAGTTTAATAATTTAAACTTTTGGAATCTCGTTTATTTGTAAGTACAATTTTTTATTCGATTAAACATTTCAATTATCGATTATTTATTATATTTTCACTGTATAATTTAAATTATTTTTTATTTAACATAAAATTCCATAATCGATGTTATACATTTAAAAATAATTTATATTCCTGTATATTTTTAATTATATATATAATCATAAAACGAATTAATCAAAAAGATTTTCCCCGAGTCAATGAAAGCTTGCTATATTTTCGAATTTTATCCACTTTTGATTACTTTTAGTTTTTTAGACTGAAAATCTGAGTAATGGCAATTTTATTTTAATGTAATTGTAAAAAAATTATATTTATATAAATTTTTTTATACACAATTCTTGTATAAATACAAAAATAGAATAATATCAAAAAAATTTTTTTTCTTTATTAATTGTAACTTATACGGTAACTTACAAATATTTCTTGTTCTCGTACACATCCGAAAGGCCTAGAACGTGCGGATGGTCGATGAGCTTCATGATGGCTATTTCTCGTTCCACCTTCATTAATACCGATTCCGAGAGTTTTTCGCGGTTTATGATCTTAATAGCCACCTTCTTCCCCTGCACACAGTGGACCCCCAGTTTAACCAAACCTAGAAAAGATACACGAAATAAGTTGGTTTTATTTGAACTATAGAGGGTAAAATGTGTAATACAGAGGGTTGCTTTGGATATATCTTCTCTTTGGCCGACGCGCTGACTCATACGCTGTATCCCAAGTTTAATTTCCTTTTCTTTTCCGCCTTTTTCCCACTTCATTTCATACAAAAAATAATTTCGAAGCAAGTTACAAGAATCAATGGTATTAGACTCGTTTTTTATTAAATCAGTTTTAAGATTTCAAATTCAAAATAACATAAAATAAACATTTTCAAACTAGATTTTATTAAAGTTTTGAATAAAAATCATATGATAAAAATTTTAACTTCGAATAAAAAATCAATTTTGTGAAATATTTATTTATTTCTACATCAGTAACTGCTACAAATGTTTTCAATTTTAGCTTAACAAAATCAACAATGATTAATTTTATAAATAAATTTGTTTTATTTTAAAAGAAAAATACTACACTTCTAATATACAATACGTATGTTTGCAACCACCAATCGATCGAAGATAGAATCTGATGCCCTCGCTTTTCCACAAATTTTAATCGCACATAAAATTCGTTTATTATTTTAAAATCGTTTGAGGATAATAAAACTTTTAGATAAAATTTTATAATATTCCCCAGTTCTTAAAACATACGATTTAGAGAGAGAGAATTTTATTGTCAGTATTTTTAAAATTCATTGATCTTGGTTAAGTAGGTATTTAAATACTTTACATACATACACTTACGGTGTACAATACACTTTACAATACATTTTTTTATGTGAAACAATAAGTTAATTTTATTATTTTAGACAATATCAAGTGGCTGCAAAAAGCTAGAAAAAGTAGAAAATAATTTTCAAATTTATAATAAGAAGAAATAGAGAATTTCTGATATCGAGTTAATTTAATTTCTTTGATTTATCATTAATTATTAGATAATTTTCACTTTAAATTTTTTCAATTAGTTTAACGAAGTACTCGACTTAATGGGATTAAATAATGTTTTAATCAAAAACGTGGCAGGGAAACCACAACGTATTTAGTAGTTTTAATCATTCGCACTACAATACTATAATTAATTAGCATTTTCTCGACATATTTTTTATTTTGTTTGCATTTTAAATAGACGTTTATATATACGTGTTATTCTCTTATTTATATATTTACATGGGAGTGACATAAAATATAATAAACAAATGATTAAAAAACTAGACTTTATATTTGATCAAATCTATTTTAATTTAAAAATAGGAATATATCGCATATTATTAATGAGCTTCATTACATTCATTTTTAATGTAAAATTATTTCTGTTTGAAATTTAGTATTTTTTAATAATTTTATTAAAATATTAATTTCAAAAATGTACACTGATATAATACATATAATTGTATTATATCAATATCTGATATATTTTCTAAGATAATTTGCAATACAAATTGCATTTTGATTCATAATTTATTTATTTACTTATAAAATACAGTAAATATGAATATAATAAAAGTATATCCTACTTAGGCCAGAAAGTATTGCTAAACTTACTCTAACTTTTTTCTCAGTGTATGCAACTAAAATTGTATATTTAAATAAAATAGGAAATATTTTAAAAATATTAATTATGGGTTTTTCATTCATTTTAATATATATTTAATTTACAAATTAATATATTATATTTCAAGTATTAACAAATTATTTCAAATAAGAATTTGAAAATAATGTGAAAAGGATTGATGATTATAGAAAATGAAAAAATGTACAGCAGTTATTGGACATACTTTTTAAAACAAATTTGCTTTGTGATATAATATGGATACAGCAGAAATATATTAAAATACATAAATTTCATAGTTTTAATTATTTTAAGTTAAATGCTCACTTTTTTCAGTCAATTTTGTTTTGCGAAATATATTTTAGTAATAACATACAGATCCGAGTAACCACGATTTTCACAGTGATATAAAAGTGATATAAACGCGATATCGGAAATGTATCCCACGAGATACACTTTTGCATCGCATGTGTATGCGCTTCACAATTTCCTCTCAATGTGACGAGCATGAGAATTTGAAATTTGAGGATCCAGTAGGGAACGTGATTGAATACGCCATTTTGCATGCAAAATTTCACAATTTTGAAGATTTGGATAATATATATAAAAAAAAAGAGATATAAGTATAATGAAATTGTGATAAATTTGTGATGTAATGGAGAAATAATTGGGATCTCAAATTGAAAATTCACATTTTCATATTGATCTTATAATAATCACCTGTCTGTGTCAGACGAATACTTATCCCTGTTTGATGAGGAACAGTTTTACTTATAACATATTTGAATGTATATCTTCAGGAAAATTACAATATGAAACTTTATGCTAATATAAAATTCTATTCAATTTTTTTCTACATTCTTATTTTATAATTTTTCTCATTTTCTTCAAAGTCATATTTAAACATATCATCCGTTCAGAAAGTTCTATATGTCTACGTCAGTCAAAGCATTTACCAAGTGAAAATTGTCTGTCACAATGAAATCTTCAGTTGAAAACCGTATAATTTAATAAACTGTAACTTTAAAAATTGTCACTAAATACTTGTACAACATTTAACATTAATAAATTTTCAAATAAAATAAATTTTAGAGTAAAACATAGAAGATATTAAGAAAGAGAGAGACAGAACTGCACAAAAACATAAAATCATACATAAAAATAATGTCACTAGAAAATAAACAATTATTCTACATAAAGGAAAAAACAAAGACAAAATTATTTTTTTCTATCAAAAGTACACTAATCTTAAAAATAATTGTATATCGTGCATTAGGAAAAGATAACGAATCTAAATGAGTGTGCACATTCGTTTTTGTAAATGGAATGTCGTACAAGAAATTTTTACTAGCAAGTACAATAAAAGCGATAAATATTTAGCTAAAAGAAAAGGTATTTCTTTCATGGTTGGAAGAAAAGTTAAAAAAAAGATTCATTTCCTACACGAAAGTACTTTTTCCGCTGGCGGAAGAAAAATAGAATAATAATAATAAGTGGTTATATATAATAATTTTTATATATAGTATAAAATATAAAGAAATACATTAAAATTTATATTAATAAATTCAACAAAAATTCTGCTTACTTTGTTTAAATAGTGATAACTTAAGTAATATTATTATTTCATAAAAAAATATAAAACCGCGTTATTATAATTTTCACCGTATTTACGTTACGATAATGCGTATACTTAAAAAAGAAATACATTCAATTAATGAACTAACACAACGTGAGACTAAATTTAAATAATGATAAATTACGGGGTTGGTGCTGGAATTTGCAGCCGTAATACGCCACTATAATGAAACTTAGTAGACACCAAAAATTTGAATTAATCAATGAAGAATTTAAACTAATTTTATAACAACAAAATTGTTTAGTAATCAAAAAATTATACTGCCGTATGAAGAAAATTAACTATATAATAATAGAATTTTTATTTAACCTTTAAATATTAAAAAATCTCTCCTTTCTAAAATTTAAAATCAAATTTAAAAATGAGTATACTTAATATTTTATTTTAAACTATATGTTTTTAATTTTTTATTTTATTTTGCACATTACACGTATTTTTCGAACCAATAAATGGAAAATTATAACGTCAATATTAATTTTACTTTATTTTAGTTGTTCCATATGAAATTTAATTGTTTATTCTGTACTTTATGTTCTTCAAACCGTGTTTACCTTAGTATTATTTATTTTTATTCATACACACACGTATTACACGATTAAAAGCCTTATAAACAATTCAAAGAAACATACTCGACCTAATTAACGAAACCGCCTTATTTTTGTAAGGTGTCAGAACTACTATTGCCAGGCGCGAGGTTGTCTGTTACAAAGTAATTCAAGCAAAATCTACAAATAAGGTCATGATGGATCTGGATTCGTTATATGTTGCGAAGTGGGCTCATTGTACTCGCACTAGGTCAACGTTATTGGTTCCTCGTTCGGCAATATACATACAACTTCCCGTCCATTTTCCTTTATTCAGGAAACGTCATGCGAAAATACCGTACATTTTGTCCACTCGTCTATCAGTATTTGTGAATCTCTTTCAGAGACAACAGTACATATTTCACAAAAATGAAGGTTTCAATCTTTAGATATCCTTATGATAAAAACCTTTATGGTCGACGAATGTACTTTTTACTTCTTTTAACCAAATTCCTAATAGTTTCTGTTAGAAAATTGATAGCATTAATAGGAAATATTAGAAATAAATTTAAAAAAATGGATAAGAAGTAATACAATGCGAATAAAAGAAGTATAGAAGACTGTTTTTTTATTAAAATAGAAATAAAAGTTGTAAATTCTTATAGCAAATGAGTTTTTGCCTCATAAAAAATGCTGTATTACTCTAATACTTGTAAAAATAATATGTAAATAATCTAATAAATGTAAAAAGTAACCCATTACGCACGGCAAAGCAGGCGTAATATAGCCTCTTAGTGAATGAATGAGGTTATGTCCGTTCAAAATTCATGAAATGCGGCATTTATTGTGTACTCGTGACAAAAATTATTGTCAACCTTATAGTCTTGATAAGCAAACTTTTCATTTTTATTTGCGTTGTGTCCTTTAAATGTGTACATTTTTGTATATTTATGTTTACAGTTGAGAAACTAAACAAACGCAAAAATTTACTTATCATGATTTTAACTATCACGAGTAATTAGTATATAATGTAAAATTCTATTTTGCTCATATAAATTGTATCAAATTTTGGTGAATTTTGTTTTTTATTTGTTCATGCCAAAACTGAATGTCATGTTCCAATTTCACTTCCGCAGTTCATGTGTGATATTTCATACGCTTTAACATTATATTGATCGGTGGTCATTACAGAAAGGTGAGAAACTAAGTAATACAGTATTTTGAAGGGACATCCTGGAGTCACGGAGGGTCGTAACTTTATGATCTTTTCTTTCTTGGACGGTTAATACGGAGTATATAGGACAACAGCGAAAAATAGAAATATTATTCTGGCAATTTAAGTTCTAAAATAAGAAACCAGAAATATCGTTTTCTTTTCAAATATTGACGGAAATATATTTTATAAAATAGTAATAATAGTTTGAACAAGAAATAAAAATTAGTTCTAGTTATCTTTGTTTGGAATTATATCATTCAAATTAAAAATAAATAATGATTTGTCTCTTATTTTTTTTTACCTATAAGTAAAAAATATGAGTATTTTTCCTATTAAAATTGCAAAATAAATTTTTCCTTACAAAATATTGTAAAAGTATATACAAAATTTGTGTTAAACGAATTATTGCACGGTATAAATGGGATAACCATATTTTAGTTTTGGATTAAGTGCAATGAATATCGATGCTCTTGCCCTCTCTCTCTCTTCTCTCTATACTATATTTTTAAAACAAAAATAAAATAAAAAAGGAATAAAACGTTCATTTTACATAAATTAAAATGTAAAAAAAGGAACAATTATTGATTTACAAGGTGAGGCGTAGATCAATCAGCAACTTAAAACGAATAGCCATTGTAATCCAATTTAACGCAGCTGTTTCGAGCTGCTTACCTCGAACTTTCATCGGGGAACAAACTTCTTTCCCTTTCAAGATTTCTAACATTCACGAAAAGGGACTTCTTATCAAACTCATAAACTCAACGTAAACTCAAATTTCGCCAAGTCATCGATACAAATTATAATAATCGCACATCAAGTAATTGGTTTCAATTCGAAGCAGAAACCTATAAATCATATAAAACGGACGATTTCAATGTAAAATTTATCGACGGATGAGATATGATTTAATATCATCCTGCCACATTTGTTTTCGGGATCTAATACTTTAAATTGATTAACCCGAGCGGAAAAAGAACAATGGCATGAGGCTGGCTCGCGGACATGAGCCAGCCC
>JABFPK010002538.1:0-10042 GCA_022817445.1 Habroteleia sp. ZL-2020
ACCTAGAGATTGATCAAACGTTTTTTAGTATAAGTTTGAGAAAGATTGAATGAATTGACACTTTTCTGCCTTCCCATACAGAAGTAAGATTTAACATGATCCTGTCTTTCACAAGCAACGTCGTCAAATATGATTAATGAATTTCGTTGTTTACTTTACTTGTCGATATTTACTTTTGTTCATAACTTGGGTTAATGACTTGTTCGTGAGCTTCAAATGGATAATAATCAATTTCTTTTACACTACTTAGTAAATCAAATAAAAATTTATATTTTGGTGGAGTTAATGATTTGGAATATATATAAATATTTTCAAATTGTAGACTATTTGAATCAATTAATAAAGTAAACAAAGCATTGGTTTTGCCACAATTAGATGGTCCAGATATAATTACATGTATACATTTTGGTAAAACACGAAATGTTACTTTTCTCTTGCGATCAATTATAACTGCTCGAGAATAATCGTATCGAAATTTTGCACATCCAATTATGTTTGTTGCTTCTTAAACCTCATTAGTCAATTGATTTAAAGAGCTATAAATATAATGTTTATAAAAAAATTTTTAGTTATATTTAATATGTTGATATGTTAACATATAATAGTAGTAAAGGTCTGATTAATGGGATTATTAATAAATTGTTTGTTGAATTACATATTCCTGGTTATCAATATTGTGGTCCTGGATCAAAATTGCAGAAAAGATTATCTGGCGGTGATGCTGGTAATAATCCACTCGATCCGTCTTGTAAAAATCATGATATTGCATATTCCAACTATACAAATAAAAAAAATTTGTCAGCTAGACATAAAGCCGATAAACTTTTAGCCCGAAGAGCATTACAGTTTTCGCCAAGAACGCGAATATTGGTGAAAAAGCGGCCATTTGGTCGATATCGTATTTTATAAACGCAAAAAGAAAAATGGGTCTTTAAAAAAAAAAAAATCTTTAAAAAAAAATAACAAGGACGGCTGGGGGTGAAAAATTTGTTAAAAAAAAGAAGAAAAATCGAAAAGAGAAAGGGTTTAAGAAAGAAGAAAGTAGCATTATGACAAATTGTAAATGTTGCAAAATCAGCAATAAAATAAAAAAAAATACGGCGTATTCTACCGATTCCAACTGAAGTAGGAATTTTAGCACTTCTTGTACCATTATTCGCAGGTTTGTGTGCTGTAGGTAGTCTTGCTAGCAGTATTTTAGGTATTGCCAAAGCCATAAACAATGCAATTGCAGTTCAGAAACAATTAAAAGAAAATTTACTTCGTAATTAAACTTGGAATCGATTGCTTCGGGAAAGGGATTATTTTTAAAACCTTATAGAAAAGGTTTATAATAAAAAGAATAAATCGAGTAATGCAAGTCAATTTGATCATTGTAATATTCGAGATGTGAAATTGTTTTTAAACTCACAATGTTATCTCTGTAGAAATCTTAACCTTTATTTTATATATATATTGTACATATTTATATAACATATTTGAAGTTAAGTAGCCAATAAGGAACAAAAAATATAATTGTTGTATATACACTTTTGTAACAATGTTAGTTTTTTTTAATATAAAATAATTGAAAAGTCCTAACAATTTTGTACATAATTTAACCAGAAATTTATATTAATAAAATTATTTATATATAAATGTAAAATTTTTTACCATAATAAAATTAAGAAGTAAAATTAATTTTCAATAAATATGTGTCAGATAAAATAAAATAAAATAAATAATAACGAATACATATTTGAACGGTATCAAGGTGACGAAGTGATTACAAAATATTTGAGTATTTTTATTTAGTCTATGTATTCAAAAATTCAACAGAAATGGTAAATATGATTGGGAAATTATGAAAGTCGATAAAACAAATGTTTCATTTAAAATGACTTCAGAATTTTTGAAACTATTTGAATGTTCTTTAATGCGTGTAATTAAATTTCTTTTAGTTTCACCTATATATGATTTATTACAGCAATTACAATTTAATTTATATACACATCCAATTTGTCTATTTTTATTTAATTTATATTTACCTTTTTTAATAAAGTTATTGAGTTTCTGGGGTATTCAATTAACTATTTCAGTATTATTATGTCAAAATATGTTTTTAATGTTTGAATTATATGTAGAATAAAATGGCATTTTTATGTATTTTTTAGTGGAATCTAAATTATTATTATTATTTGATTGTGAGTTTATGTTATTATTCAGATATTTTTATTATTCAGAGAGACCTTGAGAATTTAGTTTTTTCTAAAATTAACTATATCCCATTTTTATCATAGATATGTGGATGACATTTTTTGTGTTATTCCTGAATATAAAATGAATGAAACTTTATACATTTTTAATAACTTAATAATCTATAATTAAGTTTAATAATCACTTACAATTTACAATAGAAATTGAATCCGACCAAAAATTAAATTTCTTAGATGTTACTGTGGAAAGAATTGAATCGACATTTTTAACAAATTGGTACAGAAAAAACACATTTTCGGGAAAAATGCTAAATTTTCTTTCTATTCATTCTATAACACAAAAAAGAGCCATGATATATAATTTAGTTGATAAAGCCATTCTACTTTTAGACCAAAAATTTCACCAACATAATGTACAAATGGTTAAACATATACTCATACAAAATTTTACCCTCTAAAATTTATTGATAACAATATTCATAACCGAATAAAATATCTGATTAATAACACAAACACACAATCAAATAATAGTAATATTGATACAACTAAACAACACATAAAAATGCCATTTTATTCTAAATATAAATCACAAATTAGAAGTAGAAAAGTTTCAGAGTTGATTCATATGAAACTACATGAAAATCATACTCTGAACTTACAAACTGATTTGAACAATCTAAATAGTTTATATAATCACTTACTTTTTCATTAGAATGACTTTAAATTTCGTGTGAAAATTTTGAAATTATTTTAAATGAAGCATCTGCTTTATCGAATTTTATAGTTTTCCAATCATATTTCCCATCTCTATTGAATTTTTGAATACTTAGACTAAATATAAATACACAAATATTTTGTAATCACTTCCACACTTTAATACTGTTCAAATATGAATACATCATAATTTATTTAAATTAATTTTAAAAAAGTTTGATAAGTGTTTGGTTCCTTATTAGCTATTTTACCTCAAATATAACTTAATAATGGTTTAGAAAGGGTTTCGATTGCTTTATAAATATAATTGATTAATAAAATGTTGACGGTTGGTCTTTTAATGTGTCTGTAACAACAACAAAATGAGTAACTTGTTAAGAGAAAAAAAGATGTTGCGTTGAATAGCTAAAATTAGTGATATAATGTGAGAAAAGTATAAAATATTAAAATGGAATAAAACTTCTTATGATTCAAATGGCAAATGTTATTATTTAAACCAATGTTAAATATTTAAACCAGTGATAATACCATTGCAACAATTGGTTGATTTTTCTTTAAATGATGGAATTAAATTTAAATCAAGAGAGAATGATATAAAGATAAGAAAAAATTAAAGCGTATACGATAATTTCGAATATGACGACGACGATGATAAAAATCGTACGTTTAAAAATTCAGTGAATAATAATTTTAACAGTGATTTTAATATAAAGAAAAATAAATTGTAGTTTAATTGAAGTTAAAAATATTGTTAATGAACCATCGGTAGAAACTTTTCATAAAGTTAGTACTAGCACTCCGTTTAGAGCCAAGCATTCGTAAAGATGCTATTTGGCGTTAGAAATGTAGTAAAAGGATTAATGAGTGGCAATAGGTATATTAAATTTCAAGACAATATTATTAATATACGAGATAAATCGAAATATACCTTAACAAAAGGATTACTTTAATTATTATTTGTAAGGTCTATGTCAATAATAATGTGGGCACAAACTTTGGAACGCGTATCGTTTATTCCTGTACAGTAGTTTACAAGCAAAGAGGTTGAGTATAGCAGCGTTTAAAATATTCATTATAATTTTTGTAGTATGTAATTATTAAGCCTTATAAGCGCGCACTTAATATTGCTTTACTCGTATGTTTACACTTATTTTTGTCGCGCGCACAATTCGACTGTCAAAATTAAGTACATTCCTCACTTCCCTAAGAGAAAAGGTATATGAAATGATATTGATTCAATATCGACGGTATTATTCATTTGATATTGATTCAATGCTGCAGAAATATTTAATCAATATCGAATCGACGTGCAAATGTTCCATCAGTCAATATCAATTTGATATCATCGGGAAAATATTGAATAAATATCGATATGATGTTAATGCAATACTGTTTCAATATCGACGGTGGAGATATTGAATCAATGTCGATATGATGTTGCTGTAGTATTGTTTCAATATCGATGGTGGAGATATTGAATAAATATCGATATGATGTTAATGCAATATTTTTTCAATGTCGACGGTGAAAATATTGAATCAATGACGATATGGTGTCGATTCAGTATTGTTCCGATGTCGAAGGTGAAAATTTAAATAATGTCGATGTGGTGTTGATTCAGTATTGCTTCAATATTGACAATACAATATTAATAATTTTTCTTCATATACGTTAATAATTAATATTTATTAATATTGTGCTGTAAATATTGAAACAATACTTAATCGACATCATCTCAATATTCGTTTAATGTTTCACCTTCAACATCGAAACAATACTGAATCGACACCATATCAACATTGATTCAATATTTTCACCGTCGACATTGAAATAATATTGCATAACATCATATCGACAATGATTCAATATTTTCACCGTCGATATTGAAACAATACTACAACAACATCATATCGATATTGATTCAATATTTTCCCGTCGATATTGAAACAATATTACATCGACATCATATCGATATTGATTCAATATTTTCCCGTTTATAGTGAAACAATATTACATCAGCATCATATCGATATTGATTCAATATTTCTCCGACGACATCAAATTGATATTGACTGAAGGAACATTCGCACGTCGATTCGATATTGATTAAATATTTCTGCAAGATTAAATCAATATCAAATCCATAATACCGTCGATATTGAATCAATATTATTTCAATATACCTTTTCTCTTAGGGTTCTGTTTTATCCCGTGGTATGAAATCGAGGATCTCGGTCGCATCTACCATCCTATCTTCTCACATATTGGCTGAAGGAATCCTTCAATGAAGATGTGACTCCATTCGTTCTATGCGGCTGGAGAGGATGTTAAACATGTGCTTTATCGGTAGTGTCGCATGCGAATAATTTTCTAACCTTTTCGCGTAACCTTGGGATTCCAAGCCGATGAAGTACTAGTGACATAGTCGTCATAATGAATTTACACGCAATTCGCGGACGCTATATTATATATATATATATTATATATATATCTTAGGCCCGAATTTCTGTGAAACGTACGCGTCTCTACCGTGTTAATTATGGTCGTTATTAACGCGTCACACTAACGTTATCTCATAGGATACAAACCGCACGATATATAACAAACTTGCTGATTATTCGGACGTCACACGGACGTTACAATTAGAGAACAAAACGCGTTTGATAGCGTTGTTTTATGCAAAAATCTGCGTAGCTTAGCTATTTTTTTCCGCGCATTTAAACGACGCTTGAACTAAACCAAATCACGCATTTGATTCGCCCGCGCATCCATATAATTATTGTGCGTTAATCATCACGGAATGCATTTTAAAACCGCGCAATTCAAATTGTTTATCATATTTATCGCTATGATCATTTGTTGCTATTTATTCAATTCTGATGCAACGGGGATAGGGTATTTGTAAATAATTTTTTCCAATTTTTTTTAATAATCAACAAGACCTTTCCGCCATTTTTAATAGATAGGAGAATGGTATAGTAAATAAATAAATACTTTTAATAATGTAAATTTTCTTAATTCTTGGAACTGGTTTTTTTATCACCTCAAAAAGTACTTCCAAACTTACCTTAACAATAGATAACAAAAAATGTACTGTTTGCAAAAAAAAATATTCTCTCAGAGTGATACGACCACGAAAAAATTTATGTTAAACCAAGAAAACTAATATGTTTTAGGTTTTTATAAAATATCTATTTCAATTAACCCTAAATTAGTAATAAACGTTTGAACCTTCACCTTAAACACAATTTTAAACAATATATGTATAATAATTATTCAAATTAGTTAGAAATATGTTTTAAATTAAAAAGTACCTTAAGAACGACTTAAGATAAAAAAAAATATCTATCAAGGTTTTTCTGTTGTACAAGAATCTTTTGATATGACACGTTATCATTAAATAAAATATATTAATTTTTAAAGAAGAATACAGGTGTTACGTCGAAGTAACACTCGGTCCCAGACGAGGGTGTTGAGCCCTTTGCCTGTAGTCTAAATTTCTTTTAGGCTATTTTATTATTATTTTGAAATAGCCTTTTAAAATATTTATGTGAAAAGAGGTAGGTTGTAAATGAAAAGATTAAAAATGTTGATTTATATAAAATAATATTTATTTACTCATTAAAGGCAGGAAACATTATAAATTATCGTCACATGAAAGCGGTATATCTATTATATCATCTTCGTTTTCGTCAGGAAACAACTGCTTGGCGATTTTCCTCCTTTTTTGATGTTTCGGTGGTAGGTCTTCTCGCAGACAAGGAGTAGGTGGGCGGTTCGTGGGGGTATGAAAGATTTCGCTCGTAAATAAAGAGGAAAAATGATGAGGAGAAAAAGGGAAATGTTTGGGTAGAGGGACGTCAAATTCGGCAGGACTACGGTTGGTAGATATTAAATTCGCTGGAAAGAACAGGGACCTAGGAGAGAGCGGGTTGGGAGTGAATGATTTGGTAGGAGTAGGGAGATTTTCAACCAGTTCGGGAATTGAATGTGAGGAGCTGTTTCGGGGATCTCCTACGATTAAGTTTTTATGAGGAGAAGATTTAGGAATTGAAATCGGAATAAGATTCCAATCCGCATTGATGTGATTTACTCTCTGAATTTCCTTTAGTTGAAAATTGATTGCCTTTTTGATATCACGATTATAGGCATATAGATTCCGGAAGGAATTTCGTTTCCTCAAGGGTAACACCTCGAACAAATGTTTATAATCTTTACGGGGATTATAGATGTCAATATTGTATAAATCATCATAGAGCGGGGGACCCTTAGGAACAATAATAACATTTTTTGGTCCCATTTCTTTTAAGTCCCAACAAATGTTATTATTGTTCCTAAGGGTCCCCCGTTCTATGATAATTTAATAAAAAGGAACGTTTTGGGCATACTGAGAATAATTATTTAACTAATTATTCTCTCATATAATTGTATAAATCTTCTTGTTTCCTTTTCCTTATTCTCTGAAATAAGGTCTCCGGATTCTGCAGGGATGATACTGAGGAAAATAAATAGTGTGATTAATTTAAGTATGGCGTACGTTTTATTTTTTTAGAAAAAGGGACTTACTCCTTGTTGGTGGTGGTACGAGTCTCGTAATTCCTATTACAATCAGACTCTTGTCTAAATCGCAATAAGAATTTCCTATGAAAAATAGACTCTTGTTTAATTTTTAGATAGAAACAACCAGTAAAAACAGACTCGTGTCTAATTCTTAACTTCGTTATTTATTATTGAGTTTACGATAGCCTTTGGCTGAAAGTATACTCAAGAGTTGAGACTTGGAAATAAGTGACGAAAGTAGAGAAATTTCGTCTTTATATACAGTTAAAAAGGGGGTTGGACCCTCAGAGGGAATACTGAGAGCCATTTAGAGAGATCTCGGAGTAAATATCTTGGAGTAAATCTTGGTGTCGTGTTTTGTTGTGTTGTGTTAAAGTGTTACTTGTGTGAATGTGCCTCTTTTTAACCTGGATTAATATAAAAAGATAAATGGTATTTAGAAAATTCATTAATTTAATTTATTTCCCTGAGTTTGGTTACTTATTTAATAGAAAATTTATTAAATACAAATTATTTTTATTTAAGTTAAAATTTTATTAGTTAGTTTATTTAATACTAGTTATATTATTAAAAATTAAAGTTATTTATTTAATAAGACTGTATTATGTTAATAAATTCAGTAGTAGCCATAAGGAACGATGAAAAAAAATAATAAGTCCTTGTTTGTTTTAAAAAATTATATATAATATTACATTTCGGCACTCAGCTCTCATCAGAACTGAAAAATTATTTCATAAGATAGAAAAACAGTTTTATAATAAATAATAATATTACAAAAAAAATTTTGTTCATGGAGTATATAAACAATTTCTAAAAAAATGTATAGAGTTAAAATAATAAAAAACAATCAAGATCGTCAAATAACAAGTTTTGATTAACTTACAAAAGAAATTAAAAATAAATGCAAATATATAAATGTAGATATCGTAAAATTATTCACATTTCCTTATACGTTACATGTTCTATTGTGACAATATATAAGGTGTCATGAATTTATAAAGTCAATTTGTATGTAAACAGAAAGTTTTTGGAAATTAAGTTTATAGATATATAATGTAAGTAGTAAAAATCAAAATAAAAATAAATCAAAAAAAAATAAAAAGCATTTTGATTTTGATTTTGAGAGGTATTTTAGTTTCTCATTGAATAATAAAGTTTAAAAATAAATTATATTATTATAGATGCGTTATTTAACTTAAAAAAGGGGAAAAAATGTTATTATTTATTTAGTTAATAGGCTTAAAAAGTATTTCAATTTAAAATAGAGAGTTAGTATTTATTTGAATAATTAAGGTTCATAATTATGTTATTTATAAAAGTATTTAATTAAAAATGAAAGTTTAAAGTTATGGGAAAAGATTTATTTAATAAAGTTATTGAATTTATTTGGAAGTTTTAGTTAATTTAATTTGAAAATATTTAGATATTTTATTAATAAAAGTATTTAATTTATGAATATTTAGAATGAATTTATTTAGTGAAAATATTTATATTGTTGTTTAAAAAGAGTTCACTTATCATAAATATTACAATATTGTTTTATTCCATAAAGTTTTAAAAATTGCTTATAATTGTCGAAAAAAACATGTTATCCAAGAATGGAATGGAAGTTCGCTGGTATCGGTACCCTTGGTACAATAGGTCTATATTATATTCTATATACAATATATATTCTATATACAATAGGTATATAGAAACGATGTGTTTGGGATTAGTTCAAACCCCGCGCAATTTATAGTAACCGCCAGTTACTTACCGGTCTCCTTATCCGCTGGTCGGAAGCTGGATCGCCAGATTATTTCTAAACATAGACTAGGGTGAAGGAAGAGCAAAGCAATTAGCTAAGAATATGAATCGCAAAGTATAATTTAATCAACAACTAGAACCAGAAACAACTATTTACTCTTACAGAGAACTACAGCCGCAATGCTGTGGCAAAAGTACCAAATGCACGTTACAATTGGTGAAAAGCACGAAGTACGCCGCTTCATTGCTGCATTCATAGAGCGAGTCTTTTTAGGCGGCAGCGGCACGTCCTTCCTGCTAGGCGTTCAGCATAAAAGTGGCATGCAAAGTTGCTTTACGCGCAACGCAACGCAACGCTCGGCGCGAGGCGAGCGAGTGTAGGGAGCGTCTGTGTGCTACAGTCATACATTTTTTCGTTTCCTCGAATCAAAACAATGTTCGCTCGCCAGCATTGTTTTGATTTCGTTTTGAAGCACTTTTATGTGTAGTTAAAAGAAATAATATTTTAAAATGGCTGTATCTTTCGATATCTAGGCCCGTGCTCTTGTTTCAAAATGAAGAGATGTTAAAATGTATTTTAATTTTTAGCATATTTCAATAAAGGGGCAATAATTAATTTTTGCAATCGATTTATTTATTTTTATTAATTAAAATTAGCTCTGAGTCTCCAACACAATGCATCGGGAGAAAAGTGTGTTCAAAAATGTGTCTTTAGGAATTCCTAACATCTGCAAATTGTAATGTGCGTCATTACTATAACCATCATATTTCATTATATCTCGAAATTTCTATTATCCTAAATAATATAACAAGAAATGAAATATGAT